>VZTQ01008021.1:184652-207504 GCA_013400755.1 Pelecanoides urinatrix
ATTTAAAAGACGTGTAGACGTGGCGCTTAGGGACATGGTTTAGTGGTGGACTTGGTAGTGTTAGGTTGGACTTAGAGATCTTAAGGGTCTTTTCCAACCTAAACGATTCTATGATTCTATGGTTCAACTACCACATTCTAGTTAACCAGAAGAAGTACTGATTGTCTTATAAATATATAAACATTTAATACAAAATTAATATAGGATACATAATGAAACCAAAACTGAAATCTCACTATTTCAGATACATATTAACGATACTTATATCTGAAATTTATCTCAACAGTCACAGTCTGCCATGACAATGGTAATTCAACAGACAAATCATGTAGCCATCAGCCTGGACAATCTCATATGATTGTAGACAAAGACTGGTATTTTAGTGGGATTCATCCCAACATTTGTATTTACCAGAATCCCAGTAATACTCCAGAACGCTTCTTATTTTTGGTGATTAAATTTCATACTCTAGGATGAATCATATGGTTCTATTTCTCTGTGATTTGAATGTCTGTTTCTCAACTGAGTTTAAACATTATCCTGTTCGCTTAATTCAGGAGAAATGAAACAGTACAAGAAAACACCCAGCTTTCTTCCCAGGCTTGTCTTAAAAAACAGATATTACAACACTAATGAACTGGCTGATTTAGTTTACACTGTCCCTTACTCGTAGCTCACAATGAGCAAACATAGATCGCTGTGTAACAATGGCAGACCACTCAAGACTACCAAAAGACAGCTTTGCTGTGGTATCAATGAACTGGGAAGAAAACTGTTTTATCCTTTCCATCCAGTTTTCAGACGGCTTCAAAATAGCAAACATCATACAATACCCAGTCTCCTAGCCAACTCAGTCATGTATTTTTGCCCTGCCCTTCGAATTAATCAGTGATATTAGTTTTCAGCATCATCATCTGTCTTCAGTCTATTTCTGTCAGTCATTACAGTAAATTATCAACTGACATGAAGATTACTGACATTCTGATATTACCTATTACTACTGTTTAACAAAGTCTTAGCTGCATGTACCTCCTGTCAGCACATCTGCTTACTTTTCCTTCATTTCTTTCATTGCTCTTTCCTGTTATGCTATATCTACCTTTAGATTTTATCCTAATTTAGATTTTAGTTGCAAAGGTAAAAATTGACCCTTATTTCATCTTTAGTTAAAAAGCATACAGCATTATTTGAGGCTTTTAGTGTTATTTTAACAGATTAAGAAAATGGGAAAGCCCAGTTTCCCATAAAAAGCTGAGGAATAACACTCCACAAATTGCACTTGAGGTGCAATTCTTTGGGGTTTTTTTCCCCTTTTTTTGTTCTTTAAATATCTGATCAGAGGCTGGAGTACAATGTTAGAGTCACAAAGTTAGCTTCTTTACAGGACTTTATATACATGTGCTTGACACCAGTTAGAAGATTAGAATACCTAATAAAAAATAAAATGAAGTTATTCAAGTACTCAATTGACAAACCATATATTAGGAATCACAATCATGTAATCACAATATATATATCTGCAGGAAGACAGAAAGAAAAAACAGCATATATATTCTCTGTATATACCAGAGAACTCCAGTCAGAATTTAAAAAGAAAAAAAACAAAACAAAACATAACATAACAAAAAACCCAAACCATATGATGGTTTGGAATTTTATAAGGAAAATTCTTTTGTTTCCACACAAGGATCAGGTGGCAGTACTAAATTTTATCTAGGAAATGCAACCACAGACTGCAATGTTAGTGGTTTTTCAGAAAATAGTAACCCTCAAATTATAATGTCTGTGGTTATAAACTACTACAAACTACTTCTGAAGTCAGACATGGTTAAAGTCTGCATGCAGTGGCTTACTCCTTTTCCAGACTTTGCAAGCACATTAAAAATAAACTGATCTAATGGCAGGGATCTCCTTCCACTCAGTGCTACTAAGTTGTGTGCTTCCTCGCACACTCAAGATTATACAACTTCTTTTTTTTAACGGAAAATGCTTTTTTGTGTCCTCATGGAATCACCGTGGTCTCCATAAACACTGGACACATTAATGTTTCTGCGAGAAGGCAAAAGAAGAAAGTGAAACTGAAAATATTGGTTGGATATCCTCTTGAGGGAAATATAAGTAAACTCTCCCACTGAAAGTTGAACAATATAGTAAAGGCAATAGAAATTGGAGATGATGACTTTGAAGAGCAAGTTCTTCTACAGCACATGATGTGATACTATATTACTAATAGCCTATTTGGGTAGGAATCATGATTGTGAAAAAAACCCCAACAAATTCTTATATATGAAACCACAAGATATTGAACATGAACAGCAATGTTATGATAGCCACGCCTGTTGCTGAAAAAATATCTTTTTTTCTTCCAAAGATTAACATTTTCCCACCCAATCATAATCCTACAAAGTCTAACAAAGTTATTCCTGGAACTGCACTACCAAATATGCCGTTTTGCTGGGTACTTCAGAAACACGGAATAAATGGAGTATTTCAAACTCTGCCTCCCCCATAGGAATCTGTAACATGTAATAAGATGAAACAAATAACAAATGGACAAAGAAAGACCGATAAACTAATATTATTTTGTGTTCCCTTAAATGCCAACGCACTCAATGCTTTGTATAACATAGCTGAGAAGAGTTTTGAGGATGTATTTAATGAAATGAATATTATGTGTCACATGGAAATCCTTCCAAGTACAAAAGCATCATAAAAGAAGGGAAAGCGATGCCAATATCATGAACGTTTTATAGGTAAAAGTTGATCTCCTAGTAACAAATACTATAAATAGAGTGAATAATGATGAGAAAGAGACAAAAGCAAACACTGAAGCAGAGACAAAAAGCAGTTTGTAGCCTATTTAACAAAGAAAGAGGATGGAAAGCCCAAAGTAAAGGGCTGGAGAGTGATCATTATGGCAGTATTCTGAAAGGACAAATGATAATTGTTAGGACAGGAAAAAAAAAGATGTATTAATAAAAATACAGGAAAAGTGGGAGCTTGGATGAAGATTGTATCCATGTTGTTAGATACGATATGTCATCTCTTACAGAAATGATGCCTAAATGACCAGCAACATGTAAACAATTCTATTTACAATTAGATCGGAAACAAAACCATGGTACAGTCCAGACCAACAAGCAACATGGTTGGTGTTGAAGGTACCAGGAAGTATTTGGAGAGTAGGAAAGAAGAAAGGAAAGACTAAGAGACCTATTGAATTTCATGTGATAGTGATGCATTCATAAAGTGATATCAAAGAGATTTACCAGTGTTTTTAGTGCAGGCAGAAATAGTGCTCGAAGTGGGCATGGAGGAAAAAGTGAGTTAGGCTTCCAAATTTGAGATGAACAAAGAGGCAATCTTGTACAGAAAGCATAAAGCAACTATCTCAACCTAGGAAGGCCATATTTCCTGATCCTGCTAAAGAAGCATAATATCATGGAGTACCACAGAAAACTACTGCCAAGCAGCTACCCAGTGGTATCTTGCCTCTCCACAACATAGTTCCCAAACTAGCCTATCTCCTGCCTTGCCAAAATTACCAGATCACCTGTTGCATCAGACAGAAACAAGACGCAAGTTCTGCAAGTTACAGGAGGCACAGATCATTGGAAAATAGCCCTATCTTAAAAACAATATGATGATTTCACAATAAAGTGTAGGGAATATCATAATACCATGTAGCACATCACTTAAAGTGGTAGAAGAATAAACAGATTTTTGCACCATCATCATGGGAATAGCAGTTGAATGCGTGTTTACACATAAGCAGTTAAGGAGAAAGCGTATGCATGAAAGAGATGAACAGACAGGATAGAAGGAGATTACAGGGGATCAAATGAGAAAAGTTCTGCAAGGACAACCCTGAAAACTACTTTGCACAACAAAGAAAGTAAAGACAGATAAGTGGATTCACAATATGAAATTCATTCACAAATTTCAAAATCAGGAAAGGGACAAGCACTTGCACTCTATATTCTCTGTTTTTTTAAGGCAAGGAAACTGTGGTGCCGATAAACAAAATCCCATGGTTTTGACACCTAAAAAAGATATGTGGGGGAACCTATCTGCAAAAGTAGTCTTACTGGACAATAAAAAGATAAGACAAATGTATAATCCCCATATATTTTCTTTTTTCCTCATACTATCCTCCAAAATATTCATTATATACCTACTGATTCGACGCATGAGAAAAAAAGAAGTGCTTTTTACAGATTATGGGGCTAAGAAAGGGCCATTCTACAGCTAGTAAGTCTGACTGAAAGCTAGAGTGGGAAATAACTTTTTATACAAACTTTCTTATTTATTAGTTCTTCCAACCTTCTCAAATACAAGGCAATGAGGAAAAATAATAATAAACAAATAATAATAGACAAATAATAATTTTCAACAAAAATAAGTTAAGCAATAGTAGAAAAGGAAAAAAAGCCATTTTTTTAAGTATACATCAATGAAAACATTTATGTTTTCACTTACATATCTTTTGTTCACTTACATATGGCTAGGTGTGGAAATCCTTGAGACACTCAATACAAAATTGATTCAGGCTTGTCGAAACTATCAATAGAAGCACTTCCTCAAGCAGATGAGCATGAGTACCAAAAAAGTTTTAATAATGCAGCAGGTAAATAGCCATTAATTTTTTGGGATTAAGCACCATGTGTTCTAGACATTTTGCTTTTACCTTCTAAGCAATGGCATATACTGTTATTCATACACTCATGGAAAAACATTTGTATATCATAAATATACTTTAAAGCCCATACAGTACAGAAGAATCAATTTTTTTTCAATTATTTAGATGTTTGCCAGTAAAATTATATTAATACATTCCAAGATAATAAATTACAAATTTATTGTTCTGCAAAGAACACCACCACATAAGCCCTCGGGAGTGTGAACATTTTCAGTTGTCTTGAATGCTTAGAGATTTACCCAGCAAAGATTATTGGAAGGTTCACTTTTTTTTTCCATAAGCCTTTTAGTTAACTTTTGTTGCAAAAATATTTGTTCTTTGTATATCTCAGTATATCTCAGTTGTGGCTTGGCTGAATGAAACACTGCAGCCTCAGTTTTCCTGAAATACTTTCCCATTGGTAAGATCATTTTGCCTTAGTGCTTTTGCTCATGTCCAAGAGGAAGCAGAGTTTATGTTAGTTTTTTTTCTTCTAATTATTTGCAGCCTTCAGAACACTTGAGTCTCTAATGTATCTGCTGTGTGGATTATGGCAATGCTGAACTCAGGCTCTTTTTCCCTTGAGAATTAGGGTAAAGTAGGGTAAAAAGTAGATTATACACAGTATTTTAAATTTAAGCCTTCAGGAAATGACAAAGGTGATTCTTTTCTTCGAGTGCTTTAGGAGAGTTATTAATTTCAAGCTATGACATGGGCCTAAATTTCCAGGGCTTACCCTGCAGCTGCCAGCTTTCATTTTACTTTTAATGAATTTTCTTTAAAACAAAAATTGTGGTCTATAAATTTTCTTTAGCTTCTTTTGTTATTTCTCTCCCCCCGATTTCACCTCATTTATGTATCTGAGTATTTAGCTTTGTAAAATGATAACAACTACCATGCAGAGAGCTCTGTGCATGACAGCATTATAGCTACGGTAGCTACTGCTATAGCTACTCTGCATTGCCCACTAATTATAAATAGAATATATCATCCTTCTATTTTATCCAAAATTGTATGGATCTCATCATCCTATATCCCCAATGAACTTTTGGATTCTATTTTTTTCAAGGAGTAAAAATAAGTGAAAAGAAGATGACAATGGAGAGCACTGTCCACAGTTTTTTCACTGAAGTTTATAGTTTTACCCCAGGAGCTTCACTGCAATTTTGTATTCAGGGGAAAAAACTTCTGCTTTAGCCAAATTACCTGTTATAGCTTCTCCTTATCTAGAAGGCAACCACTTCTTTATTCAAATAAGTGTTCTAGAAAAAACATTCTAGTGGCAGAATTTCACCAAGCATTCATCTCAACACTGACAACTACCAGACGTATTAAACTCTCCTTGCAGGGAAGGTGCCACTGTAAAAAACACCATACAATGCACCAAAAATAGAAAACAAAACAAAACAAAACTGGAGACATGCCAGGCTACATCTAGCCTGCTGAATATATGAGTTGCTCATCTATAATGGCTTTTCAATGTGTTGTAAAAGGAACATGAGGTTACTGTGCAAATGAACATTATCTTTAATCAAGAGTACTCACTTCTTTCAAGGAGAGCTTATTCTCCCTGATGTAAAATGCAAGCCCACCCCCCAAAACTAAAAATCCTCTCCTGAATTTAAAAAAAAAAAAAAAAAAAACAAAAAAAACACAAAAAAAAACTCTTTCATAAAAGCACTAACCACCTGGACAACATGTGTATAAAACCTGAAGATGCTGCCAGTCTCAACTAAAAGGAAAGTCTTTTGGACTTCTAATACCTTACAGCCTCTTGAGACGGTGCTCTAGAAAAACTTTTACCATTTCCTTGATGATGTAATACATCTCATTTACCCCTTCAGAGTTATAAGGCTTCAAAGAATAATATACTCAATTTAATTAAAAATCACATGTCTCTAAGTAAAGACCCCAAGTCACTGGAACAGTCAAAGCTTTCATGAAAACAAATGCAATATTCATGATACTTTAATCCTTTAATTTCTTTAAAAAAAGGAGAAGGGGGTATGTCAAGATTGCTCCATCAAGCCGAAACGTTAACTCAGTATGTTTTAGTTCCTACTTTCACTGTAAGTTTATCTTTACTCTGCTGTTTCTTATTTTGTAACAAAATATTTTATATTAATCATGAGTTATCTATTAAACTGTCCTCAAGTCCCCTGGCAATGTTAAATTAATAAAATAAATCTTATATGGAAGTAGCATCTCCTTATCTGCACACTCAACATCTATCTGATTGAGGACAAACAATTTTTTATGTCAAAGTTTTGTCAAGCATGAATATTTAACAAGTAGAACCAATCTGCATAAAGCTTCCAGATTTCCATCCAGTATGGCTCTCCTTCCTGGCCACTCTGCAACAACAATAAAAACAAAAAAGTCTAAAAAAATACCTGTATCGTCCCTGCACAGTAAACATTAATCTTTTCTTCTTTTAAACAAATTATTTAGAAGATGAAGGGAAATCTCACCACCTGATTCAGCAAAATTGTGACCTTCAAAGCTTTATTGTTCTTATGCTAAAATTGCCTGACCAAAGAAATGTTAACTAGTATACTTTATGGTTTTTTCCAATTGCTTTCTCATATATAACCAAGTTCTACAAGGTTCTTCTAGTGTATGTGTTTAAAAACTGGTGAAAAAAATAACAACTTTTATTTTATAAAGAAAATCAGTGGATAGTAAATTCCTCCTTTAAAACAAAGAATCAAAAGTCCTAAACATATTTTCTGGTCTAGAAGGCGGAGGAGAAGCCAAGAAATTCATACCATTATGACACGGAAATTTATTTTCCCTCATTTTCATCATTTAAATGTTTTACAGATACACAATGGTGCTGCAGTTTTTAAAATACGTCTTTCCCACCTAGTTCTTGCCCCATGCCTATGTGTGTCTTCTCTGTTCTTAATTTACAGCTATTTGGCAGAAATTCTTTTTTTTTTTTAAGGCCATGGTTGTAGGTTCTTGGTTATGATTCTCAGTGTCTGCTGATACTGTACCCTAGCTTCTACTACCAAATTCACAATTCTCTTGAGCTGCCGATTGGCTGTCGAATTTGGGGTCTCAAATTCTTCTGTTTTGTTCTTATTCAACTCTGACCCAGACCAAAATATTTAAAACACATAGATTATAAAGTGGGTTTCTATCTCAAAGAAAATTATAAAATTTTGAATGTCTTCAAATTTTTCCATTAATTATTCCTAGAGCTACCTATGGGTGCCCTAAGTGACTGGAAGCCATTCTGCCTCACTTATTTGCAGAAGACTACACTGACTCTTTCTGATCCTTCTCTTTCAATTTTGCAGACTTACAGTATTAGTGAAGGAAAATTCCTTCTCTTTAATACTATGCTTAATTTCTTCGTTTTAGTTCAAATCATAAAGCAAATATCTTCAAATTAACTTATATCAGAATAAAATCAGATTTTAATCTAGGTTTCTATGACAATTACTAGTGTGATACAAGACTAAAAAAGAAAAAGAAAAGTAAATATAAAAATATCTTTTCTTTCTCACACACAGATTATTTCCTCTGGTGATAAATTAAAGAAGATAAACTAAGAGAAGAGAGATTTTGTTAAAAACAAGTCAGGCTTCTCTTTCCTAGTATTATGTTCCAAAATCATGCATTATTCAGAAAGAGAGTTCTTTTTCTTGAAATAACAGTACTGCTCTTAAAGCTCTTTTTACATGTCCTGATACCAAAATATTAATTTGCATGTTCACTTACATTGAACTACACTCAGTTGTTTCATTACTTGGTACTAAACATAATAATAGTATCAGGTGACAATTTTGAAGCAGGAAGCATAAAGAATTATACAGCACAGCATAAAAAATTAAATGAGGCAAGTGTTACATGGCCACAATTTTACATTTCATTGTCTAAAATGTTAGACTATGCTTTACTTTTGGCCATTACAGAGCTGACTTGACAGATTATGTTGTCTAAACAATAATTGCAAGAAAGTCAATAGTGCAGTCATAGCTCTTGAAAGAGAAATCTTATAGTAAAAAAATATAGATAAGAAACAATTCTGAGTGGAAGGCTCTACCCAGAAAAATTAATGTCTGCATACAAACTGCCTGTAATTCCAAATGTTTTTCATTGCTAAACCAAAGTCATATCTGACACCATATATAAGCTATCAGTTGGCACATTAGCTCTGCAGGACTTCTTTTGTTGTCAGAAAATTTTAGTAGTTGTCATATCTTTATAATAGCAATGCCCTAAAGGAGGCAGGCAAGTTCTTGGCAGAGGTAATAAGTGAAAATTTCTGCAGGAAACAAATTTCTACATAAAAGTCCATCCTCCCCAGAGATTTTTGTACTCATTAATCAGAGAACAGAGTGTAACTTCAAGTATGCTATACATTTATGTGAGAGAATTTTGGAAATCTCAAGAAAAATCTGCATTTTCCTTAATTGAAAATAGATTCTCAAAGAAGAAATCATCATATTTTATAAGTGAATAAGATAAATTATTCCTGTAACTATCAAAGTTGTCAGAGCTATTCAGTATCAAAAAAAATGGAATTAACTAATGCCACATAAAGAGCAAGATATTTACAGGAGAATTAATCACAACACTCTCCAATACCTCAGTGCTACTCACTGTCACAACAAGTGCACCACTAGATACTCCAACAGTATCAACTACTTGATCAACTAGCAGCTTGAGCTGAAAAACCAGTCCTTTTGAAAGGCCTGAATTTCTTCCTCAGAAAGGTACTGACATCTCAGTATATTTAAGACTTTGTCTGAAAGAATACATTCATCGGTATTAAACTACTACTACTATCATCCTGTCCTGTGACAACTTCAAAGGCAGTATCAACAACAAGAAGAAACTCTGGCAGAACACTCCACAGGGAAGGTAAGTCTACCCTTGAGTCACTACGTCAACTTAATCTGCCACTCTCCCACCCGTGGGACATTTTACATGCTCCCCAAATCCATAAATACAGAACCCTGGCCAGCCTCATGCATCCAGCTACAGGACTCCTTCACCAAAAATCTTCAGGATTCATCAAAACTCTCCTCAAACTTCATTACCATAGTCATCCTCCTATTAATCTCTTCATGTTCCACAAGCTATAAAATTGCTGTCATTTACTACAGTAAGGAAAAAAACTACTTTATTGCTCTCCCTTCTATTAAGAGATCCTCTACATCACTGGTACCAATTTCATTCTGGATAGTCTAAATGATTTGTATCTAACTAAACCCTGACAACTGTTCCCAGCTTGAATTCAACTTTAAGTCAGCTGTTTACCTTTTTGTTGTAAAGAAGAGTTTGAGTGCCTGAAAGCTTATTGGTATAGTAAAATTACAGTCTTGAAAACTGACATCTTACCACTTGATACCTTTACATTCAAAAGAAGTAAACAAGTTACATACAAAGTAAAATCATTCTATTTGCACTAGAAATGTAAGCAACACAGTATAATAATGGGTTAACATCAAAAAACAACTTTGTGTAGTTGATTAGGTATGAGGTTAATAATTCTGTTTAACACTGGAAAGGGAAATGGCGTCTGTTTCCAAAGAGTTGATTTTTAAAATTCTGTGATATGCTATTTTATTTCTATTTTACTTCAAATTCTAAAGGTCTTTTTTCCTTATTCAGAACATAAAAAAATAGAGTAATATCAAATTCCAACACCCAAATGAAACATAACTTGTTTAAAATTCTTCAGACTATAACATTGAAGTACACCACCAGGAAATCAGTGAATTTACAGACTGTTCCCCCAAATATTTCCAGCATCAGAGACTAAAAATTCAACTTTTGGAAGAGTAATTTAACTGCCATTATAATATATTTAATTTGTAATTCCTCCAATTGTTAAAAGCAATGTTAGGAATGTCCCTCTCAATTTGTGTTAAGTGACATACAATTATCCTTATAGAAGCACCTCTCTAAAAAGTAACTCTAGAAACATTTCTGGTTCATTACTGGCGTAGGTTTCCAATTTTCATAACCCTCTCCTTATTTTGTACCTATTCTATTTTTTGTCTTAGAAAAATATCTTTTTACTAAGAGAAACAATGGAATTCCAGCATAATAAGGAACAAATGTAACATCTCTACTCCCCCATAGGTATAAAAAAATAAAAAGTCAGCTGAACTGTCTACAACATAAATGCCAGTATCTGAGCTAGTCTGGCCTCCTTTTGAAGTCAGTGGACAAAAACAGGCACTTACAGGGCATGATTCATCTCATTTCAATATACATACCTGAAAAGGTCACAGGAATTTTGTTCTGAGTGTGCCAACTTTTCTCCATACACGTAGTCTAGATGAAGATAAACTAGCAAGATCGCTGGGCATGGCAAATATCAACTAGGTGCAGTGATGAATGATAGATGTCACACAAAAATCTACCACAACATTAGGAAGACATTCAAAAGAAAAAATAAAATACACAAAGCAGGTCCACAGACAGATAAAATATACTAACTTGATTATGCTTTCTTTGCTCTTGCATGGCCTCCCAAACAGCCTGGGCAATCTTATGTCTGTCATGTTCTGCCTTCCACATTTTTCTCTCTTCTGCATGAATCTTCTCTATATTTCTTCTCTCCTCCTCTACTGCTTTGAGAACAGCCTCCTGTACTATTTCTTTTTCAGCCTTTGAAACAAATCAAGCACACATAAATGACCAAAATACTAACATGGGTGCCTAATACATATTACTTCTCCAAATGAGATTCATGAGCTGACAAGATACAGGATGTGAATATTTTCACTTCTGAACTATGAGCTTAAATTTATTCCTAAGGTGCTACCAAGCAGGTATTACCACTGGACAATGACTTTGTAGTTACAGAAAGAAAAAGTTACAAGCAAGGATCTTAAATTCTCACCTACTGAAAACGCAATATAGCATAACTAGCTTGCTTAATGCTACATTGCATGTCTACTACTTAACAGGAGATACCTTTGCAGCAGCTGCCACAGCCTCCTTACTTCTTTGTCTTTCTTCATCCAAACATTTGTCCAGCACTTCCTGTAAATGTTATGAAAAATTAAACTGCAATACACTGTAGAGGAGTGTCTAAAAATAATTTCAAACAGTCAAAGTGCTTGAGAAAGCTTCCTCTTCCTGTCAATGATTATGACAGGATCATTCCCAATGAACTCCATGGTGCAGATCAGACTTGGTTTTTTTGATAAATAAAAGCAATACCTTGTGTTTTTGCGACTGCTGCATCAAAGCTTCTTCTATCTTTTCTGATAACACTTCCTTCTCTGCTTCCAAAATGTCGAGAAGTCGCTGATGCTATTGAGAGAAAACATCCATATTATGGTAACCACAGTCTGCTAGTAAAACAGACAAAAAGAACTCATCCAAGATACTTAGGTTTGTCGGTTGCTTGCTAATGACTTAAAAGGTAGATTCAGTTCAATGACATATACAGCACTCCTTTAATTGATTTCATGACATGAAAAAAAAAATTACAATAATAAGAAACGTTTAGCTTCCTGATTATCTAATATTTCCTCTCAATCTGAAGACTATTAGGAAAGAAATTGAAAAAAAAAGTTGCTATATAAAGGTAACACAAATTTTATAAAGATGATCTAAGCAACACCACACTTTAAACATTTCATTTAAACAGCTGCAGATTTTAAATTATGCTTGCACTACCTCTCAGTTATACTTATAGAGGACAGAAGGCAAATGTATTTTTTCCAACCTTTTATGATACCATCAACTTTGAAAGCCAGGAAATGAGAGCAAAAGAGACTGCTGCTTTCTGCTAATTTTCTTGCAATCCGAAACATTTTTTTCAGGGAGAAAATTAACACCGAAATAAAGTTACCAAGTAGTCTGTATGTAGATGTATAATCTGTCACTGTTCTTAATCACAACCCATTTATCTGTTTTTCACTAAACCAAGTAAACTATTTGAAAGATGTGGGTTTTGTCTGTAAGAGCTAAGTTGTTTTCCAAAACTAAAAATTATTACTGGAAATTATTGATGTCAAGTATTTGTCATGAGATAATTGCTAGCAAATCAGTACACTTTTTTACATGTTATTTAAGAGATGATATATTATAACCCTAAAGTATAGTATCAATACATAATAGTATTTTACAAGATCACCATAAGGAAAGTGTAACAGTAGAGTTTTATATTAATGGAAGTGTATATAACGAACATAAATTTTTTTACACAACACTTATAGGCAAATACCCCTTTCACCAGCATTTCTAAGAAACAGTCATTTCTGTTTCATGAATTTTATTATGTTTTAATTATAAGTGTCTCTAATGGCAGCTAGAAATACATTACCAAACTGCAATACTATGCTCTGAAAAATATTTTTTCATTTGAAGAATAGAATACAAAACTTCTAGACTGCTTTATAAAATAAAACACCTATCTGCCCTTCCAGGATAAACATCTAAAGAGGCATTTCCTTGTGAATTTACTTAAAATAGGTCTGAATGGAGCAGACATATTCTAATGGAAAACACCTGTGGAAGGAGTGGTGAAATTCACATCATGGTTATACTTAATGATGTGTAACTAACTTTTCTTGTGGACTCAGTATTTTCAGACATTAGCTTTAACTATCAGGGTGCTTAGAGAAATTATTTTTCCCCAGTAACTGAAAGGTAAAACAATAAATGGATTTTATTAGTTAAATGCTCTCCATGACTCTTCACTTGAGTGACTGCACAGACTACAAATCTGTTATTTCACTTTTATTTAAAAGAATGACACAATAGAAGACAAACATATGCAATTTTTTTTTTTGTCAGACATATGCCACAAATCAAAGTTTACTAATGTTAGTTAAAAGACTGAAACTTTATTTGCTTCAGTCAAGTATCAGCGAGAGACTTTCTAAGGAGAGCTCATTAAAGAAAATCACCTCTATCTTTAAAACATCTATAATAGAATGGCAGTCAACTTGTTCAGCAAGATTAGAATTTCTAGTGTAAAACTTTCAGGCAATTAATTCCAGCTTGACTCTAATCATCAGATTTCTAGGTTAGATATGAAGAGTGTATATGCATATTTCAAGTTGCCATAATGGGCCAGCTACCAGATGTATTGTACAACATTCCCCATGGGACTACAATTTTCAGCCTTTAAACTTCAGGGCAGTTTTAGAAATTTTATTTTACATATATGTATAAGAAAACATTCAAGCCCATCCTGGAACTCCTGAAATAATGCAGACATTTGCATTAATACAATATAGAACATGTATACATGGCCAATGGAGACCACTAATGTCTATTCTCCCTGCAGACGAAGTATTTTCATGACTACAGCCTTCCACGTGACCCTAACATCACTACACAGCAGTTTACGTTTCATAAACCTGTGGTAGACCTACAGTCCTGAAAAATACAGGTATTGGGACCAAAACTTTCTTATCATACAGAAACCTGAAAAGTTCTGATCTCTGAAGTGAAAATTTATCCCCTTCACTGCAAAGAAGAGTGCACAACTAAATCCAGAGATCAACTCTTTGTACAAAACAAGAAAATGTTACTCCAGGTGGTTGTTACAGTAATAAGGAGTTTAACAACACCTGGACTATCTGTCAAATTCAATCAGTTTCATGGAAAGACAGCATACCAAACAAACAGAAATATAGACAGCAGTATAAAATAAATCAGTTTGCCTCTTGTGGAAGCATAAAGGGAAATCTTTAAAATACAATATACTCCTTTTACTTGCCACTTTACCAAAAAAATGAGTAGACAATGAGTATAAATGAGTAAACAACTACCATTAAAATGAACGCTACTGTGAGTGCCATTTGCAGTATGATCACTTTAATTGAGCTTAGGATCTCGTATTTCCTTGGTAGATTAGAAAATCTACATGGTATTACATTTTGAGTCCTATGGAATTCACAGAAATTCAGTAAAAACTGTATTAAGAATTGTATCTGTGTATAAAAACCACACTAGTTCCTATTTTTCAAGATACTAGAGATAACTATCTGTGAGCACATTTAGAATGCTTTCAAAATAAAAGCTAATGACTTCTGGCGTATTTCAATGCAACTTCTTTTACATTACATAGCATCCCCATTTCTCATGGAAACATAAAATTTATAATTTCAAGATTATAAGCCTCTTGTGAATAGCTTGGCGTGTCCTTTCCTATTATAATGTAAATGTTTATTCATGTGGAATAATCTTTCCATAAATGGTTACCTTCATATCTGAACTTCCAAAAGTTCATGTCATCACAGATGTTGCAACACTGTCCATACAACCCAGTAAAGCAAATTCTCTTTTACTAGTCCTAGAGAAATACCTTGAAGAAATGTTTATTTGGCTTCAGAAATTATATTTGGCCAAGTAGTTTTCTTTTTCAGAGAGAAACGATCCTTCAGCTACTAAATTACATAAATGATATGAAAAGAAGTAACTGGAAATAGACAAAGCAGAATAAAATAATGTGAACTGCTTCTCCCTGAAACAGATCTTGAGTCCAGAAAGCCCATATTGCATAGTTAGCACAGATACAACAAAAAAGATGAAAGCTTCCATTCTGCAGGTAATTAATAAGCAATTTCATTACTTATCAAGAGCTTTTATTTTTTCACAGTACTGTGCCCCACAGTAGTATTAGCCCTCACATGGAGCCATGGAATCTACTTGAAAGCTATGCTTATTACAATGATGTAAAGTGAGCTCAGTGGTATTATTAATCCATTTTATAGAAAAGAATGCACCACCTTGTCATCTGAATTCCTTTTTACAGAAGCACACATCTTTCAAAGGCATACTTAGGTATCTAGGTTATGCATAACACTTGAGCAGAAATGCGGGAAGTGATGGATAGTAAAGGTTTCTGTGCATTCCCTCTGCTGACAGCTATCAAGGAAATTTTAGCTATTTCTGTATAATGACAGCATTCTGACAGACTTTGAAAAAAAGCAGTAATGCAAAGGAAATTATTAATGAATGTATGAATAAAATTCAAAGCTGTTAGTTTAAATGTCTCTGCACACCAAGCTACTGTAACCCCTCTGGAACTAGTCTTCAAATTAGGGCAGCTTGCTTTGTACTTCAGATTTTTAAATAATCCATATACCTTCTAAGTAGAAGTCATTATATAGAAGCATTAGGTACATTAATTTTCTAGACGTATGCAGAATGACTTTGGACTCTGGTACTACGTGGCCATGATGAAATTTATATACAGTCAGTGCTTCCTCCGTTGGTCTTTCACATGAAGTTATTAAAGGGAGTTGAAGGTTAAAAACATATAAAAGGTGACAGTTTCACTTCAGCACTTACACATTTAAGAGCTTTCAAGTGGTCTCATATTTTTAGCTAACAGGAAATAATAGGATGGTTTAGGTTCATTTACTTGGCTTGTAGCTTTTTGTTCAACTATAGTTGAAGGTCTCTTAACAATACAGACCACTACTGAATTAAAGATCATATATGCGGAGATAAATGCCTACAGCTAAGCAAACTTATTTCATAACCCCCTCCCCTTCTCCGCCGCTTTCTCTTAGGCTTATCTGGACGTCAAAGTTCGAGGTCTCCCAGTAATTGTATCTTTCAAGAGGATATTGCCCATGCTTCAACAAGTAAAACTAATAAATGCCTTCCAGAAAGAGTGATCAGCCTCCTGTAAGTAGGCTAATGAGTTCATCAGACCTAACAGTCCTATGAAAAATAATCAAGTCTATTCCAGTTTTCCCGTGAAAGTTATGATGGAGACCTACTTACGGAGCCTTATGTTTGGAAAAAAGCACCTAACTTGTATAGACTATAAGACAGTATCCATGAAGTCTCTAAATGGAAGTTGAAGTGAGGTTTTTGCTTTATTAATAAACAATCCAAGAACCAGAAAACAGGTAAGAAAATTCTAAACATGTTGGAGCTTTGAATCCAATCATCCAGCTGTTATTAAACAAATACAACCTACTGACTCTCTGGACTAAAGTGCAAAAATGGAAATTGATGAGAAGTTATGGCTAGAGACAATCTTAGGGGGAAAACAAAAGTCCTAAACTGAAAATATGGTGGATGAATCAGCGTGAGACCAAAATAAAACTCAGTGAAAACTCCACTTTAGTGCAACAAGAAAGTTTTCAACCAGTGTAAGTTTGCTAAGGCTTCACATTCACATTGTGCATATTATGTATAAGGCGTAGTAGCCAGTAGAACACTATGCAGAGATACTCAGCCAGATCTAAAAACCTTTAGCTTAGGTACAACAAATAGTATAGCTTTTTAATGCATCACTCTGCCTAAACTAATTTCCATAGCCCAGCACCCTTACCTAGCCCTCCTTCTGATAAAGCTATAATTTGCTTCCTTTTATTCCTTTGACAGGGAGTATAGGGTTAAAAGTGCAAAATTCTGATGTGTAAAAATTCTGAAGAGCAAATGGTAGTGGGACATGATGGCCCAATGAGACACAAGAAAGTGTTTCCCAATAAAAGAATAAACCCAAACTTTTTAGAAAAGTAGTATTCTGAAGTGGAGAGAAATATTATTTCTACCCTACTCTCTGGAAAGTAGCAAGAGAGGGTCAAGAAGAGTCTTCTGAAAATCAACTTAAAACAAAAGGCATTCAAAAATAGGTTATAATGTTTTCCTCCCTGCAAGAAGTTCTCTAGGCAATGGTTCCAAAAGAAAATCGTTTGATGTAGATTCAAACATAAATACAGAGGTCCTGTGGTTTTTCTTGATTCCTGTAAAAAAGAAATCAAAAAAATCTTTCTTTTTTTCCTGGAATGTGAGTCACAGAAGACATTGTAANTTTTCTTTCAGGTAAGCATCTTTTGAAGGATTACATAGTATATATTATAATAATTCATGGAGTGAATGAAATAATGCAGGATATGACCTATTTTACAGCTAAAACACTGTATTAAAGCTATTAATAACTAATACTAATTTAGTACAGTTATAATTCCTCGAATATTCCTATTGATCCTAAACTGCAAACTTAAAGAAAAACCAAAAATAGGGTGTCTTGCATGAACTGAAATGCTTTTAAAAAATATAGATAGTTTCTTCCTTGGCCCTGTACTGGTAAAAGGAAACTAATACAGGATTTCATCCACAAATGAGGATGCAATTCTTTTGCTATAACAAATAGGCATCCAATTTATATTTCTGCAGTTTGGTTCCATCACAATATTGAGTAAATCATCATGCACAGATCACCAAACTCAGTATGGATAAATTAATTTTGTTAGCTGCTATGCGTAGCTTATGTAAAAGTAATAAGCTAGATAATCATTCAAAAACAAAACAGCAAACAACATCACAGAACAACCAAGTTAACATGAATATCCTAATACTAAAAAGAAAAAAAGCTTGCATTATTTGTAGTACCACTGCAACAAAATAATGATATTTCACACCTTCACAGATCTTTTGTGAGAGGAAATGATTTTCACACACTAATGAAATGACACTTGGAACCTCTTTTAATGGCATCGTTCTGAAAACCAGTATATTAAGACACACGTATGTCTAATTCATCCTCAGTGAATGACCAGTTTTTCTTATAAAAAAATCTACTTAATTTTTTAATCTAATGAAACTGCATTGTAGTTAGTAGTTTAACAGAAAAAACACACACATAAGACTATCTCTTATCTCCAATATAATATTTTTTTTTCTACCTTCATTTCATACGGACATAGAACAATCTCTGTCCCTCAAGATTTGGAAAAAATTATCTTCAGAAACATTTAGCAAATGTTTCAGCACTTCATTCACCAGCAGGAATAATAAACCACTGGATTGGGCTTTTTAAGAATCCACCAATTCAAATTTGTTCACCTATTTTAACAAGAAACCTTCTTAACCCACAAAATCCTACTTTTATTTGTCTCTCATGAAGGAATCTAACAGGAGGAAGAAATAACACAGGTCGTGGGAAACATTAGCTCTATGTGAGAGGGAGATGACATAATAAAAATACACAGTTATAACATCATGATTCTGTAATGTTATCAAAATATGTCCATTTCTATATACTATTCAAAATATTATCCTGAGAAAAAAGGCAATCTTATTAAATAAACTGGTAATAGTTTTCTGCTCCTGTAGAAGGGTTAGCTATATTTAACAGCATATTCTTTTATACTGCACCTATTCTTCACCACTGCTAAACTATGCCCAAGTCAAATGACAAGATCTGGTAATCATAACTGGTTTCCTACACTGTCCTCACTATCTGTGGCATCTGAGTGTTTGGCAGCGCAAGGTGGAAAATCTGTCTGAAGAATTCCAACATCTGTTACATATTTCCACTTCCTCAGATTATAACTTATTACTGCATGGTTGAACTGTATCTTTTTGCCAGTTTGAGGTCCAAGTGGCTAACAAAGCAGCAAAACTTTTCTAAGAGAAAGCTCAGGAATCAGCAAAACATTATTAAACCAGAAAAGTTAAAACAATGAAAATATAAAGAAAAATTATAATAGCGGTAATAAAATAACTAAGCCTATACTTGTACTCAGGGTTCCACTCAGCAGTATACAGACAGTATGTAAACTGTATCATCTGAGGCACATCAGAGACTGAAATTAAGCTTAAAACATTTTGCTGCATATGTGTTTCATTGTCTTTATAAATAAAGTAAGAAGCTAAACAAAGTCATCTAATAATGAAAATACTTTTCTCAGAAAGCGTACATAGTAATACAGACTATTAAAAAACCCACAAACATCGAGGTCCGAAGAACACAGAAATAAGGAACTTCAGTAAAGTACAAAGGAAAAAAAGTATTAATTAGTCCTTCTGTTTTTGTGATCTAATTCATTTCACAGCCTGTGAAATCCCGGAATTGCTCCATCTATCAGGAAAAATAAAAGAAAATTAACTCCTAAAATACGGGCAATATAAACAGCAAAATGTTCAGTAACGGAAGATAGCAAAATGGAGGAAAAAACCCAATTTTTTCAACAATAGCTAACAGAAAAATAATTGAGGAGAAAAATCATACTATGTTACTTAGTTGTTCAGTAATGACAAGAGTTGATGATATAAATTCATAACAAGTAGCAAAGTTTTTAAGGAAACTTGTTATATAAGCAAAAGGCAGAAAGCAAAAAATACACTAAAGAGCTACTTTCAAGTGGAACTTGACAAATCCAAATGCAATTTCCAAATAAGATTTTTGGTTGAGATTCTGTAAGTATCCTGCCTGAATTAACAGTGCAAAGGGACTGCAAGATCATCCTTTAACTAGCTTGCGATAGTGGGCAGATTCAAATGAAGTTAGAAGACTCTGGTAAGGATTTACATTTTTTCAAAAAATAGATATGCCTTTGGATGTTAGCAATGTAACTTTTACTTTGGGAGGTAAATACTAAGCAATACTGCATACAAAGTCAACACACAGAAAATCAAAGCACAGAGTGAGGATAAATCAAACTTTTTCAGGATTTAAGGGAAAAAAACCACAACCAGACAAAAAAAAAAGTCTTCCCAGCACAGGAATAGCTGATTCTTGATCTTTTCACTCTAATTCTCTCTATATGCAGAAATCATGGAGGTATTATGAATTTAGGAATAAATTACTCAAATTGACAACAGGATTCTAATAAATATTTTTTTCCCCCTTTACGTAATCAGGAACTACCAGAGAATAAAGAAGTTCTGAGAAAGTCTGACTTCGCTTTTGGCAGAAGAGTGACAGACCTGAAAAGACGCATCTAGATGAACTATGTTTAAAGTTGAGAGGTTAGGTGCAAAGTGAATTAGATGAAAACATAACAGGAATGACTGATAGGAAGTATTTCATTTTGGAGGGAATAAATAAACAATTATTCCCTCAGCAGCAAACTGCAAGATTTCTGAGAACTGAGAGGAAATGCCCAAAGAAGGGGACATGATAAATACTCTCAAGAATTTCCAAACCTATCACAGTTGGAATTAATGAACTAGAAAGGTTGTGTCCACTGCATTCTTAATTTTTTCAGTCTGCAAGTCTTCAGGATTACTCAAGTACCTACTACTCTCACTGCAAAAATTGGCTAATGTCTCCTAAAAATGCAAATATTCAAAATTCTCTAAGAATCTAGTTTGCATAGGCTCCCTTCACGATCAGGCATTAGATTTCACAATTACTACCTTTAGATGGGAAAAACATCCCTCTTTTGTTTACAAGAGGGGAAGAAATAAATAATAAAGTTCATAGAATAAGCATTATTATATAAACATGCTGCACATTATGAGTAGATACAAAAACAAGATTTGAAATAATAGAAAATCATACTTCCTGACTGTGGAACTAAGTTGCTAAATGAAATAAACATTTTCTCTGGCAAACAAACAATCACTTGCTATACAAGACAAGTACTTTTTACATTTGACATTTTAGGAATTGTTGGAGGACTTACTGGTACCCTTCACAGAAGGCTATGCAAAACACATCAAAATGCATCATCCAAATACTGGATAAGGTAAGGTATCTATGACATTCCAGCAGCTCATTGCTATGGTCACACCAGTCTTGTCCACAAGCTGTTCTTGGAAGCATCATACACTTAAAAAAACTGAGTTCTAGCAAATGGAACTTCTATTCTGACTGACCTTTCAGCAAACTGTTTTCAATTGAAGCTAAACCAGCACTTTTCTGAGTGCATCTCAAAAAAAGGGCACAAGATTTCATGCACCATCCAACAGATTTTTGAACTACTATTTGTCATACAAATGACAGCGAACATCATGATAAAGTAGAGTGGAAAAAGAATTAAGGACATGGGGCTAACTCTACTTATCTTAAATGTTGCATCTACAAATGTGAGATATGTTTCATAGCTTCACATAAAATCATCACCAAAAATATCAATATACAAAAGTGCAGAGGAAGTATAACTGAGTTCTTTCCTTTTTGTGTGACACTTCGAGTGCTCTTCTGTCTCAGCAATTACACTAGCAGCTCCTTCGGCTTCTTAAAACTATGGAAAAAATTTCTGCATAATATACTCTATGCAAAGGAAAACTGCAGGCCACACAACCTTAAGGCACATCCTTAAGGGTTTACTGAGTAGAAGTTGTCCAGCTCAGGAAAGGAATATGCATGCAAGTGAACTACAGAATTAAAGACTTCTATTCCTCGTCTTTCTTTATTCTTTTTTTATATGAATCAAAAAGGAAAATATGTAAGGACTGCAGTAAAATATATCCCCCTTAACTACATCCAAGCATGAAAACACTACACAGGATGTCCAGTTGTATCTCTTTGATTAATACTGTTTCCTCAGGAAGACATAGAGAAAAAGATGAATATTGTCAAGTCATAATTTAGAGATGGAAATGTGTGATCTGAGCCTCACTTCACACATACTTTAATCCCTCCCCACCCAAGAACGCCTGCTTCACACTGTTTAGAAGACAGTAAGGAAGGAGACCATNTATAAAATCACTGCTCTTTCCCACTAAAAAAATCGAAGTATACATAACCTGTAGACCTTTTCCATGCCTCATCTGTCATGAAAGATTGCTAGCACTTACTAAAGAAGGTAGAACTATGATGTGAATTGGTCAGTAATCTCACAGAGAGATAAATATTACTGTCAAGATGTCTGGTTTGTTTTTAGGTTTTGTTTGATTTTTTTGTCATTGTTTTTGTTTTTAATATTCATACTTTACAAGACACATATTGTTCTACCTCATATGGCATCTCACTCCAGCGCTGATCACAATACCTGACTGTACTGAAACACTTTTACTAACTTGCTGTTATATGTGCCTTCATTTTCTGAGTATTAAAAGTTTCTATTCAAAAGTTTGTTGATCATGTTTTTCAGTATGTATTTTCATAGAGCACATGAATTAAACGACAAGATCAAAGTTGATGTTCATTTTCAGGAAGCAACATTAAATATGTTTGCATTTCAGAAAAAGATACGGATGAAATTTGTGTTTTTCCAACTTGTCATAAACTGACATATGTTTTCCAATGACATTTTCTCCGATATCCTCAAATGCTAGAAATGTACAACTGACATGCATTGCTTTCCTGAATATTCACTATATGATGTGGCTGATTCCTGGCATAAAGGGGAAGAATCCTCATTGTCCTCTTCATTGGTGAAGGGCACCATGACCCTGGTGCCCCTGAATATGCCACAAGAATGCCTGGTTTGCTTTTTGAAATGTTGATGTAAGAGTGTATTTCCTTAAAAAAAAAAAACAAAACAACAA
>VZTQ01008021.1:213372-256302 GCA_013400755.1 Pelecanoides urinatrix
TGGACTTTTGATGTATTTAGGTCTAATATACACCACGAAAATTAAATAAACAAACTATTATCCTTTGTATTTTTAGCAGAATTGTTGCTAACACTACTTAAAAGGTAACCACTAATACCGTTAATTGCAATGTAAGCAACTTCAGGATGCTATTAGCAAATTAACTTTTTTTTTTTAAACTTAAATACTAATGTTAATTATTATTTTGATTCAAGAGCCGTACTTAAGTCAAAACAAGATATTTTCAACAACAAACCAGGTTTACGCTGTTCAGATACTCATCAGTAATTACTGTGATTCCAAATACTTGCTATGCAGTGTGCTTTTACTCAAGTCGTATTGAATGAGCCAATATAGGCCTATTTATGTATATGTATTTTTGAATATTATGTAATTCCTCATAGCTAGTTTTTTTTTTTTATGTAAGATTTCTGTGAAGTAAAAATAGGTTTGGACAACAGATGTTTGTGTCTACCGTCTAAGAAGCATCAAAAATTTGGACTGAAAATTTGTGCAAATCACATACAAACAGCTGTTAAAGTAGTATTAAGTTGCTCTGAGACTTTTTCTCAGTGCTACACTCTTCTTGAATCTGTTCTAAGCAGGTTTAAATGTTATGAAACACCTCCGATCCCAACAGATGAGGAGTCATTATTTATTTTGCATTTTTAAATACTTGTGTTTACTGTTATGCGGAGGACACAAGGTGAGAGACTGATTATTTTCTTTGGTGATCATATACATTAATATTTTTTCAAACAGAAAAGAGATGAAACTAAAAGAAAATCACGAAGATTTTTGTATGTGCCACATCCATACCTGAGCATTAAGAAGTTCTTCACATTTATGAGAATGTTTTTCAATTGCTAGTATATACTGTTTTTCAATAGCTGCTTCTTGCTGTTGAACAGTAGATTGTAGCAGTGCCTGCAAAAAGAAAGCACAGAGTATTCAACAAAGATATAACTGGGATGTTTATTGGTAACTGCAGATCTACTAATACTGGTGTATAACCAGAATGTGGAATGCTGTTATAAATTTGGAATTTGCAACTATTAAAGTACCTTTCTATGTAACACTACCTTGTTTTCAGTCAGGACTAAAATTTTTTGGATCTCAGATTTCTTATACACAGTCTGCTTAAAAGAGAGCAGCACACAGAAGATAGAGAGGGAGGGTATTTCTGTTAAATATACTCAGTTTAGTGGGACCACACAAGAAGAGAAGCATATGAAAGCTGCTGAAGAAAAAAAAAAAAAAGCCAGACATATTTCCCTGGCTGACAAAACTCCACATCCTCTCGGCACAGTGTAAGATCCCATGGGCCAAGCATGATCTTCACAACCACAAGTCAAGTAAAAGCAGATGGAAATTCTGAGTAATTTAAAACATAAAAGAACGCCCCCCCAGGAAGTTCACACTCAAATGTGAAGCAATGGAAGTCAAAGTACCAAGACAGTAACAAAAAGATGATAAAATTAGGAACTCTCTGTGTGTGCGCACATACGCGTGCGCATGTGTGTATTCACATGCACTTGATTGAATTCTGCAGAATTTCCAGCATCTGAACGCAAAAAGAGAAATAAAAAAAATTAAGATATGTGAAAAACCAAATTACCATTTGAGGAATTACATTCAGGCTTCCTTAAACAAGGATGGTATTTTAACACAGAATTTACTTAACTCATGCTATGTAAGTCTTTTTCCCTAATATTATAAAATATTTATGTCACTTTCCAAACATTCATTGGGCTATTTATACATAATGTAGCAAACTATTTTTAACTAGTAATCAATATAGTGAAGTAGTTGAAATTACTGTGTAAGTTAAAACGGACTTAGGTTTTATAGAAAACAGACCTTTGGCCCAAATGCAGACAAGAAAAATATCCCATCTTTCAAAGAATCTTTATTTTAGAGGTATATTTACTTCATGGAACATAACACACACATTAAATATAATTTTGAATACTTTTAAAAAAACCAAAAAATGTATGCAAAAAAGCTGTTCTGACAATTTTTGAACTACCTTTCCAAATTTTCCACTAATTAGCCTCTTATGCCAAAATCAGTGTTCTTCAGTAATACTATAGTATGGTAGTATTCAGCACAGGTTCAGAAAGATTTAAAAGGTAAAAAATGGTGCTTAACATATACTTTAATCGAAGTGTAAGAATATGTTTACTGGTGTTTGCAGGCGATTTAGCCATAAGTTTACTTTCATAAAAGCCTATTTCTTTCCAACTAAATTTAGTTCTTTTATTGATATAAATTCAAGCAATCACAAAAACTTAACTCTCAATGAAGTATAACTTCTGCATGTGAAACTTTATATGCTAACTCCTACGGTGTATAAACTAGAATTGCCACGTATCACTGGCAAAAAAGAATTCTGTAGTTTGGGGTATGGCGTTTTTTTGCCTAAACTATTGTGACATGAATTGTTTCATATAACTGGCACAAAAGGAAGAAAAAAAAAAGTCAAATTCTGATCTTAGGGAAAACAGTAACAGAATGGTCATTAAGTTACAATGTCGTTTCTCAGATAGCTTCTTGCTCACACCAAGGGTTGAGTCATTTTATGCACTTTACTATGCAAACTTAACTGGCGACTGTTAAATTCATATTAAATGGTATAAAGAACTTTCAGTTTTCAAGGAAATGATTATTATTCATTGGATGGCATGTAGAGGTTGTTAAATCTTTTAATTTATTTTATTATTATTATTTTCTTCAGGAAATACATAAAATTCCACATTCAGAAACAAAAGCCTTCCTTTTCTATAATACACGCTACTAATATATTTTAAATAGTACCACAGAATTGATCCTGTATTTGACTATTCCACTAGTTAGCCAAGTAAGGAGACAGAAAGAAAAATCCTCCTATGTGGCACAGTACTTCGAGATAGCTTCCATGTTGTGCCATTAAAAAAAATCTCCAGACAAAAATCTTTATTTTCTACAGAGAGATGCAGCAGATCAGCCAGCCAAACAGACCTTTAAAATACAAAATAAAATGTTTGTGCCAAGGCCCAAATCTTTTCAAGTAACTTAAAAGAAGATGAGGTGTGCCACATAATACCGTGAAATAGCAATAACTCTGTATTATAAAAATAAGATTTCCCTTTTCAAGAGGAATTTGAACCTTACAGTTTTAAGATATGCTTACAATCAAAACAGAATGCTGAGCTCTAATTTATTTTAAAGTGTAGAATGATTTTATTCTCATAAGAAAATTTTTATGCTCAGGACTGATCATAATTGTTAGTACTATCAGATAAGGCACTTCTATAAAACAGGAAGTCTACTCTTCTGAAGCATGAACAGAAAATGTCATAGAGAATTGGCATGACTAGACAAATGTATCTTGCCCTTTAATTTAAGACTTTCGTTACTCTTCATTTATCATTGAAATCATGTCCCATATTTAATAAATTATCAGAAATAAGACAATTTTTAAAATAAAATAAAGGCCAAACTTGACAATTTCCTTTAATTCTAATCTAACATGCAGTTGTTGCCTAGGTCACTACTATGTTCATTGCATATATCCTACATCTGCCTGGCTCCAGCAAGTAAATATGAACATAAAGGTGTCATAAAACAATGTCTTTCCAAGATTGTAAAAAAAGACAAAAGGAAAAGAAAAAAACTTTTTTAAAAAATGAGTTAAAATGAGGTCATTTTCTTCTTTGTCTGATCACAACCATCATTTAAGGTTTCTTGATAGGGTAAATACAGCAGAGAAGCATGATATCTATCCAAAGCTTCTGCAAATTTCAAGATAATCAACTACTTAAATTACTAACTAAAAAAAACTACTAATTAACGAATTTACTAAACTAAAACATACATTTAGCTATTCGATGATAGGCATCTCTAACTCTTATAGTTACATACCTCCTTCAGTACAATAACACTAAAAGTCTTTTGACTAATTGGTATTCTGGGCAACTACTTATCACTGTTGAAACACCACTTTCTTCCTTAATTAATTACACAATTACCCTGGTGGGTTAATGTTCCATAAATCTGTGGCCACTGACCTAATATCAAGCTGGCATTCTTGAAGCAGTCTCCTTTTAGTAGATCATTGAATCATTTCAAGTAAGGTTACAGCAGAATGTAGCTTATGGCATCTGTTGCATGAAGTCACATGGCAGGATTTCAATATATGGGTCCTCTTGGTAATTCATTTCTCCTTCTATATATTGTGCAATGAACTTCCTCGACACAGGGTGGCAAGGGTCATCCTGTACCAAGAGCCAGTTTCAGGACGGTGATGGCAAGAGGCGTCAGTCTTGATGTGGATCTGTTTCCACACTCCCATCACATTTGTTGCCTCAGTCTACACTTGATATAGCCATAGAGGAAGTGGTGGGTTCAGATTTTCAGGATTTCTTTACAATTATCAACTAGTCCTTCCTGCTTCTTGGCTTTTTCTTTTTTTTCCTTCCTCAGCACAACACACTTCAGAAGCCCTAACTACATCTGCCTTTCACCAAAAGTGAAGTTGCCTTTTAGGTCTTTACTAGAGCCAAATAAACAGTCATCTTTTTCAAAGAGTTACTAGATCTTCTTTTCCCATTTGTAATTTCCTCTGCTTTCAAAGATCTTCTGCCTCCCAACCCCTTATGTAAGTCGTATCAGGGAACAGTTTAAAGGACTATGGTACCTTAATAATAAACAACTACTTAAAGCGGTTTGCATAAAATTCAAATACAAGGCCATGCATGAATATAAGAACAAACTGCAGCCACTATAGCGGCTGCATAACCATAGTTATGATCATAAGGACATCATCATTTGAACTGACACCTTTCCACTAATCAAACAAAGACAGAATTTACAAAGCTTATGTACTAAATAATTGAAGTATGTTTAGATATAATAAAATAAGAATAGTAACATCTTCCCTCTGACTCCTGAAAAGAAAACTAAAGATATCACCACAGCTCCAAGTAATCAGACAAACATATATATGTTGCCTTTTAACATTTCCTTCTTCCTCGTATCTCATATTACACTTTTACCATTACTAAACTGGACAAAAAAAAACATTAACTGAGAAAACCAAGAATTAATGTCTACACTGATATTGTTTTACTAGGTTCGGTTCAGTTATAATTCCTTGGCGTAATCTTGTTAGCTAATCAAAGCCAAAATTTGGTCAAGTTTTAAGCCTCAAACTTTAATCTATAGCTGTTTTGGTTATAGATCAGGAAAAATAAGTGATAGTAGAAAGTAGCACTGAGAAAGTTATTAGGGGCAGAAAAGGGTGCCAAATTAACACATCTAGATTTAATTCCTCCAAACCCAGAATTACTTCCGAAAATTACACTGACTTAAGTTATTCAGTGGGTTTTATTTGGTCAAAAAAATAGTACGGACAGAATAGTATTCTGGGACAAGAATAAAATAGCTCATATTTTAACAATCTAGCTTGATACCCTCCCTGTTCTTATCTCGACCCACAAGCCTGTCATTATATTTTCTCTCCTCTGTCCAGCTGAGGAGGGGAGTGATAGAGCGGCTTTGGTGGGCACCTGGTGTCTAGCCAGAGTCAACCCACAACATCATCTTAATTACTCTATTATATGCTTTAGCAATGGCCAGAGAATTAAGTAGTCCTGAAATGTAATTGACAGCTCACTACATGTACTGTGGGAACACTAGATAACTGCATCACAGCACACAGATCAGAGACCGAAAAACTGTACTGTACCCAATCTGAGAAGAAAAGTTTAAAGCTCAGAAAATACAAAGTATCACAAAATTTTATCCTGTATTTCTACAGGTTGTGTTATGTATAGAGTACTAGATGGTTTCTAAAATTTGTCTTCATCCTGGGAAAGGTAAAGGTGCAATAATTAAGTTTTTGCTAAAACCATAGCACAGACACACCAGCCCATTTTTAATAAAAACCTGTTTGCCCAGCCTAGTGCACACTGTCTTAATTCTACTGGCAATAGAAGCCACAGCTGCTTGCCCAGAACAGGATTTATTGTATGGCCAAAAGCTAGAATTTATGAGAACCCTTCTTGAATTATATAGCCAAAATATAGACTGTTACCCCCAAATTTATCCCAAATTCCCTAACAGTAACAAACTGCCAAATCTCTTTCTCTCAACTCCTTTTTATAGGACGAAA
This sequence comes from Pelecanoides urinatrix, assembly GCA_013400755.1. Classification (NCBI taxonomy): domain Eukaryota; kingdom Metazoa; phylum Chordata; class Aves; order Procellariiformes; family Procellariidae; genus Pelecanoides; species Pelecanoides urinatrix. The sequence continues at coordinate 219,527 of VZTQ01008021.1, forward strand.
AAACTAGTCAGGAAAAAAAAAAGCAAGAGGAAAAACAGAGCAAAGTTTATTATCCCCTCTCGTCTCTTCTGAAAAACAGTATAAAAGCAATTCCAATCGGAGCAAAAACCAGACTTCTCAGATGTGTAGCATTGTTTGAAAACGTTAAAATAACTCACACGAAACATGCATCATGATGTACAGGCTGCTGTATTATGTTCTATAATGTTACTCAAAAGCACTGCATCAAAACCCTTAGTCAATCCAAAAGAATATCCTCCCCGGTTTCTTTCCCCTGCTCAACCACTGTTAACTTGCTTAAGTAACTATGTACTTGCTTAAGTACATCAAACATCTTCTTTACTTAAAATTGAGTTAGGATGGCCAAAACAAGTGAAAAGTAAAGTTACCAGACTACTTCAAACATATGAACCATATTAAATACCAGTATAGCTAAGAATTTCTATGCTTCATAGCATTAGACAATGATTCATCTAATTCAGCATCCTGTCTCCACCACTAATTAATTTCTACTACTTTAAGGGCAAAATATAAATAACCAATTGTTGAATGATAGAACAGAGCAGAGGGGACAATCAAAATTCCTTCCTGACTCTTGGAGAAGATACATTAACTCCATAAAATGTACTATTTGACTGGTTGTGCTACAACTCAGTTATTAGCCAGTACATAGACTATATAAATAAAACTATTTAAAAGTTTTCCAGAAACGTCTTTTTCAACAGAATCCAACTTATCCACTTCAGCCCAAGATACTGCATATTTTCATGATCAGGCTATTTTCAGGTGAGCCTCCCTTTAAGTGAAAATGAAACATGTCCATATAGGTGCTACGAAATAAAAGGGTTTTTTTGTACAAATGAATATTAACCAAAATGAAAGCAAATAAACTCCTGCTTACATCAGAGTCAACTTGCATTTTACAATGAAGTAGCTTCTAAATGAAATAAAACAAAATGTTGAGTAGAATTTCCTGAATCGTTTCCACTCATAGCGTGCTACCAAAGCTTTAAACAGAGCTTGTGCTGTGAAATTTTGCATATCAAGTCAAAAAGTATTTCCCGTGGAAAATTCTTCCTACAAGTTATTCTTTACAAAAGGCCAACACATTTTGATGTGCATCAGGGTATGAAGAAGCTTCAAGGTTTCACTCACCTCTGTCCTGTTTACAGTGTGAACTAAATTTTAGTCAGGTGTTTCAAAGACATAACGTAAAAGACATTTGAATCAAATACAATAACGGGACAACATGGTTTCTGTAAAGTGGTATAACAACTTCAGTTTCATTTTTAACTGCTTTTCTTATACCAGTAATGATCAACAACTTACAGTTTGAATACTATGCTCAGTTTATACAGATATCTCAGTTTTACTGGCATGTGAATTTAAATGGTTTATTTTCCACAAAACGCTGTTCTCCTAGACTCCCGCCAGAAACAAACTGCAAACTCACTCTTAATCAAACCTTTCAATTATAATATTTAATACCCTATTTATTGTTCTATAGTCAGAATCCCACATAAAAAGTCATCCTTACTAAAAAAGGAGGGAGAGATATTATGTGATTTTTACGATTACTTTTAAAATATCAAGATGCTTTAATCAATAATAAAATATTTTTGATAGCCACATCTTCAGAAGATTGAGACTTGATTGTACCTTGCTTTTATCAGAATTGTGTAGAAAAATTTTTATAGTAGCATCACATTGTACATGAGTACTCCTATACTGTAAAAATGACAAGGAATCTCTCCTCTTCTAGCCATCAGCTCTTCATGACAAAAAACAATGTTGTATTATATTTAAGGCCCACTTGAATTCTAGTGCAACTTACACATGGACAAGTATAGAAGTTGGAAGTGAAATACAAGCCCTTACAACAACTTTTATCTTTTTATTCATGTGTCAGGCCTTTCTGAGCCAGTATGTCAAGTTGGAAACCTGATAAGCTAAGCTGGTGTTATAAAGTGCTGAGAACTGGCCACATTTCAAGAGTTTTCCCTCCTCCTAGGATTAAATTATGTCTTAAAAAAAAAAAAAAAGATATCCTGATTCTACATTAACTTCTTTTGTACTGAAATCTTTTAAATTTTCCTTTGTTTATTAGAGGGTAACCTTTCAGTTCAGAGGTCTGTTATTGACACAAATATTTTTGAAAGACAATCTGATGGCCCCCATATATCCCATACTTTGCACATCTGTCTGTTCTTACATTCTGGAAAGCTGAAAAAATCCAACCACCTAACACTGAAAACTGATAGACAAAACTCTCACTGTAGGAAAGGCTGGAAAGGACTTTGCATCTTGAAGTTAATTTCCATAAAAGGAAACACACATCTGATTCATGCAAGCTGTCTTTCAGAAGACTAATAAATGCATAAAATAATCTAAGTAAATAAATACCATCAAATAAATATACCTGCCTGTAACCTCATATTCTTTAAAGCTTACATTAAAAGTTATTTTATATGGTAAGAAATATAAACAAAACAGATTAAAAATCTTAACTCATCTATTTACAGAAGTATGACAATTTCTGAACAAAAGCTTGATCAAACAAGCAGAGGAAAAATCCTTATGTTGCTTGTGGTAAATATCTTAAAATGTGACATGATCCCACAAGCATCATTTCCAAGATCTACATTTACTTTTCTTTACCGTAGTTAATTATCAGGGATAAAAGTTTAAAAAAATAATGACATGAAGGACAGAAATTAAACAAAATCAGGTAAACATGAGAAGGGAAACTTGGCCTACACAGAACACTAAATTAATTTTTAATTTGTTTTCCCATGTTTTTTAATACAAATTTCATGATTGTGTTGTAGATGGTTTATTTGTTGAAAGGAAGAAAAGAATGTGACATGCTTAACAATGGCCAAGGTTTTTGAGGGTTTGTGCTTCAAAGTGTCTAATAGTCTCTGTTAATGGCTTTCCCAGCACATTTGGCAAACTAATATTCCAAAGACAACTGCAATAATTCTAAGGACTTTGGTATATTCAGGTCCTTGAAGCTAGATCATTCAGTATTTGACTTCTTGTGTAAGCTCCATTTTCAACACTATTGCCATATTAAAAAGGACCAGTCACAACAAGGGTAGGAATTGAGAGGGTTGGGTCTTAAATTTGAGTGCCTGGTCTGCCTAGGAGTAACATACTAACCAAAGATCAACGTGGAGAGACAGTGTCCCTTTTACAACAAATAATTCTCCAAAATATAGGAGAGTGATTATCAGAAAGTGTAGCCCTTTTCAAGCATAGAAAGATACAAGAACAACAAGAAGTCTGCTGCAGTAAGTCTGCAAGGAGTAATAATTAGTTCTAAATGTAAGAAAAATGTGAGCTTTTGGTTACTAACTCGGCAACCTTGCCAACAGAACTGAAAAAAATGGCAGCTCTCTTTTCCTTTGTACACCAAAATAAAGCCACTTTCACAAGTCTGCCGGTAGGAAGACTTATCTATGCCAGGAATACAGAAAAGGCAAGTAGTCAACTCTTTGCCATTGTTGTTCAACCCAGAGTTTCAACACCTAATTTAGAGGATTTGGGGCTTGAGAGATTCTGGGGATTATTTTCTGGGGCTAATGATGAATGGTTCATATTTTTACACAGCTATCCTTAAGCAACCAATGTTGGGCATTACATTCACTCATGCTACAACTCTGCTTGGAGTGGCATTACAAAATTATAATTGGCTGGTATCAGAGCAAATTAGTCATAATTCAAACAGTCATGACTGCAACAGAACCTAATTTGGGCCATGAGCAAGCACTTGATTGGAATAATCTGTATCAGTTCATTTTATTAAAACCCAAGGAATGCAAAATAGGACTGTATTCATCGTAAGAAAGATTTTCCTTCCTATGCCTTTTAAACAATTCAGTAGACTTGCTTAGGTGAATTTCCACACTCAAGGTAATTTGGGGATTAATTAGACAGTACTTGCAAAATCTACTGAAAACGGCCCATCCAAGGTGGGACAGTCCGAAGAAAATTCCCATTTGAGAACTTCTATTGCAAAGTGGTCACCAAAGAAGTAAGGGGAAAAAAATGCAATAATTCTCCTCCAGAAGCAAAATGAGGGAGGTATGGAGAAATGGGACATCACCAGTGGCCATGCTTAACTTTTCTCAGGAATGGAAACTTTTGAAACTTTTTTCTGGATAAGTTCCCTTTAGACGAAATTAGTGTAAGTTGCATTGATGAAGACAGACATATTTCTACAGATAGTCCAATTTCAGTATTAGCTAGAACACTAGTAACAGTTATTAGGAAAATTACTAAAAGGCTTTCTTATGATTTGTTGCAAACATGTATGATGACTAGAATTACTTTATACTTTTCTGCAGCTGACAACATGGACTCCCTTCAAGCAGAGGGTCCTAAAAGCATCATTAGGTCCCCTACAGAGTGGTGCTCTCTCAGACTTGGAACTTGGTAGGCCTACCTTACAAATGAGGAGAATCATCTACAAGTCCCACAGAAGCTAATTAAAAAAAAAAAAGTTTTGCATAACATTAAGATTCCAAATTTTGCAGCAGACTTGGAATCTGACACAGATAGATCTCCTGGAGCTGCAGATCCTGACACCACGAGAAAGAAACATACATTGCAAGTAAGTTTTGGGTATTTGCTGAAAACAAACAAACAAACCTGCTTACCCTACCTAACAAAGTATTGCAGGCTTCTTGACCAGCAGGTCCTAGACTCAAGCTTTCAGCTTATTACCTGAATCACAAGACCCAACCTCAATCCTATCCTTTTTGCCTTGCCAAAGATGCTCCAACCCTAACTAATGTTGGGGAATTTTTATCATAACCCTTAAGGCAAATTAAACATGTTTGTGCTTAAACGTAAAAAGATTTAATGAACAATGGATTGGACAGTCCTACCTCCACAAGCAGCTCTACAAGGAGTCTGCAAAGATGCAACATGAGACAATTCCTTATATACACTTGCACCAGCACTGACCATGTGAGCATCAGCATGGGGCACCCTAGCCCAGTGTTCAGTTCATCCCCCAGTGTCAGCTCTGTTTACCAACAGTGGTCCCTGAGCACTCACATTCCAGGATGGATTACTACAAGACAATGCTGCAACATTTCTTATCACATTATCAAGGGAAACCTCACTCCCTTACATGGAGTCCTTCTCTCTCTGGCATTCCTGCTTCTACCAAGTTTATACCATTCTGCTATTGGGCCTTCTTGCCCTCCATGCCAGATCATTCCTTGGTCATGAATTACTGTTGCTGAGCAGCTACAATTTGAATTTCCCCTTCACTAACTACATGGTCAGATTTGTGTTCCCAGCTTACAGTTGCCTACCAGGTCTCATGTCTCCCTTCTCATCCTCAAAACCAGCCTTCTCTTCCATTTCCCATTAGGTTTTTTCCCCCTCTCAGATCTTCTTTACCTCTTTAATTAGAATTAGAAGCTAACCAGAATTCTTCGCTTTACCTACTCCTTCTCCTAACTTGATTCAGTTTTTGTCCTCTCCGCATTTCTTACTAGAAGAAATGCGTGTACAATGTGTACAAAAGACACAGATTTATCCTCCATGGTAACATCCAGCTCTTTCATCTTACCAGCTGAGAGGAACTAAGAACAACATGAGAGAAGAATTACAGATTCAGCCTTATTTCATCCTTAACTCCTTCTCTTAGTGCTGTGTAGATAAAAACCTGCTGAATTGCTCTGTGAGGATGCTTTCCTGCAAATCCAGTTTTTGAGACTGAGGAGGTCCAAAATGTGGGTATGTGATAAATAATCGAACCCGAAGCTTACCAAAATTGACTGAGCATTTTTGTTTTGTTCTGGTTTTAAGTTTCATTACTGAAAATGGCTAACCTACTTTATCTGAAGTTTCCCAAAGTGCAGAATAAGAAAACATGTCATGCAAAATTTCAGGCCAAATCGTCCAAATTGGAAGCAACAGAAAAGACAATCTTAAAGTGAAAGAGGTTGAGCAACCAAGAACAAGCAGTACTAAAGACAAGTGCCTGCAGTGCATACTTATTATATACCATTACAATAATATTATTTGGATATTGTGTTATCTTGGCAACTCATTTACCTTGAATTCTTCAACAATAATACTCAAGGCTTCGTGTCCAGCTTTTTTCATGTCTTCTAACTCCTGCTTATGCTTTTCCTGTACAAAAACATGGAAAGATTATATACAACATGGGCATTTGACATTACAATTTTAATTAGGAGAGTAAAGACCAATTATTTTCTTCATTTTTGGTATCTTTTATGAAGAAATGCACACATGTTGGCTCTTTAGACATTATATATATGCACACTCAATTCAAGTTGGTACTAGTATTAAACTTATTTTTCTTCATTTCTTAATTTTACTTTATTAGTCCCCAGTTAATTCTAAACGGTTCTCCAAATTTTTTTTAAATTTTCTTTGTTACTCTGATTTTTCTGGTTTCTTGGTATACCTGTGGATGGCAGGACTTCCAAATCACTCTCTTAGTAAATGGTACTTACTGCCTATACTACTAAAAATGTTGAAATGGACTAGTATCAGATTCAGCTTCCTCAGAAGAACACACCCTTCTCCTACACATTATATAGCTCCTTTTTATCTTTTTTTAATCTTAAGGCTCCCAGGAAAGTGTTCTTCCATAAGACATCCTGAATATGTTTTTCAAATAAAGCTCTACTGTTTACTTTTTATTTTATTCACAGTATTATGTATAAATAATGTGGACAGGAACATTCTAATATTTTTGCCTTTACATAACAAAGCTTGCCTGTGGCTTGCTATCTGAGTCTGCAATGTGAACACCTCATTAGATTCGCATCAGCATTTCACACTTATCAATGAGCAGCACCACTTTTTCGTTGAAAAATAAATTAGTAAGAAGATGAAAAACTTTCCCTCCTCCCTCATTCTTTGCTTCAGGGATCTGGTCTTAAATCAGCTAGTACAGCAGGTCATAGGTGCTTTAAATCACCATGGAAAACTGTTGCAGAAAGCAGTAAGACATCCATCACAAACCTTACCGTGCAGTGATTACAGGGCAAAACCATACACAACTTATACTACATATTTATTGCTTTTTGGATGGAATTCAAGTTGAAATTAATTATTAATACAATTCTATGTTTTCTGAGATCTGTATGTTTGAAATAAGCAAAACCTAGTGTCTAACAAAGAATGTTCGATTTTATTACGAAAGGCTATATAATACCATTAAAAATAAATTAATTGGTCTCTAACCAATTAATTTGGTTAGAGGTTTCTGCTCTGCCATTCAGTCCCCTTCTGAAAGGGCCACCTTAGCAAAAATATTGAAATTATAGCTGTATGATCTTCCTACTGTTGGCCCAAATATAATGGGACATTCCAATTCTCTTGAATAGAACTGGGTTTTTTTGTGAAGCCCTACAGGAACAACTGATATGAAGAAGAATTGAAGATGGAAATATTTTGAAGCATAAATAAACTACTACATCAGATAACAATTCACAACATCTGGGTACATTAGTTTAATCACATTGTGATGCATACATATCATTGACACCACAAACTAGCTAAACTCAGATGTCATATATTAAAAAAAAAAGTGCTGAGCTAGAAATATTTTTACAGTACAAAACTACAGAATTGGTATAAGGGGGAAAAATGTGATCCAGTGCTTAACTCCAAAACTTGACAAATCATTAACAAATAAAGTTCTCTGTGAAAAGTGAACATGGGGGGGGGAGGAGAAGAGAAAAACGTAATTACTATAGTAGCATATCCTGAATTCACAAATATGAAAAAAGAATTATATAGAAAGAAGTAGTTAAAGGTCATTAATTATTCTAGCTGAAAAAAACCCAAAACAACAAAACCAAAACTGAAGAGAAAGCCTTTAAATGAGAAGAGTTAAAACAGTAAGATTTCCATCTAAGATCTGTTAGAACTACCTTGAATGCAACAATAAGACATAGTGAATCAAGTGTGTTGACCAAGGAAGTAACATATTTCATTCTGGTAAAAAGTACAGTGCCTCTCACTAGCATTACCAGGCAAATCAACACACAAAGCAAAAAATGCAGTTTGTCCCCTTACAATAAATCTCTCAAGTTTTTCAGAATTAGTGACTTGTTCAAAGTCATATACTAAATGCGAACTGACAACACAAGTTGAAGCATCAACACCAAGGTGGAACTACCAACATGAAGATTCCATCCAATACATTTTAGAGTACTTACTTTCTTAAAATATTTCCTAAAATAAAGGTAAAGAGTCATTAGTAAAGAACTAATACTAAGGCATCAGTTTTTCTTGGGTCAGAACTAGCAATCAATTTCTACAACAGAGGTAGAAGAGAGAATGGAAGGGCATTATTACAAGCACACAGACAAAAAGTATAAGGTCACATTGCAATGCTCTCTCCAAGTAAGGGCTTCATCCAGTCTGATGAACACTACACTGCCTTTTTTATGTGTCTATTTGCAAGATTTTTCAGCTAAGACAGCAGGACTATAAGTTTCTTTCTTTTAACTTGTAAGGGTGAATTTCAATTCTTTTGAAGATGTCTGTGTCATGGTTTAACCCCAGCCAGCAACTAAGCACCACACANCTGGCCTTTTCTTCTGAAAGTCTGTAAAATACTTTTTCAAAATCTCATAGATCCACATCACTCGAAGGAACGTGTGCTTGGTCCTTGTAATATCTGATAAGCAGAAGACCCAAAGTCACTAAGTAACACATTTTGGAAGTGTATGCATTGATTTACTGTCTAACAATGAAGATATATCAAAGTTCCTGAGTTTCATGATTTGCCTATGAGCACAACAGAAACATTATAAGAACAGCAGCATACTCATTTGATGAACAATGGTCATGTCAGTTCTCCACAAATCCTCAATAAAATGTGTACTTTCCACAGGAAAATCACTTTTATGAATTGACATAACTACTCTACTCTGCCTGTAAGAAAGAAAAAGGAAGCTCTATGAAAAGTTCTGAGTGGTGTAGACCTGAAATTAAATGTAATATTCAGATTTCCTACCAAAGGAAGAAGAATTTTGTGTTTTCTGGCTCTTACAGAATTCTCCTGCATGGTTTGCAGAACGTTGTTGTTTCCTTATTTAATAAATGCTTTTAAGAAAGCAATCAACCATGAGATAAGAAGTTTGAAATTTAAGTAAAATTATCTTCAGAGGACTTTCATCCCCTCCCCTAGTGCTCTGTGATGGACAGAATCTCACATCAGAACACTGACAGTAATTAAATTTGGAAGACAGAGGGATTTACTTTGTAAACAAAATCTTCATGATCATCCACCGGGCATGAGGCATTCTGTGTGGACACAGTATGAAAGTAACAGGTAATTCATTGCTCAATGGTTTTCAATGTTTCAATTTTTTCTGTTTTGTGATTCTTATACGAGGGAACGTGTCATTGCGAACAATTTATGCATAAGAATACATGCTTCAATGCTACCAAATATATATGCCTTCAGAAATATATCAAATAAAACTTGGATGATAAGGATGAGAAAATGGGAACTTCAAAAGTTTTCTTACAATCTAAAACCCAAGTGATTCCAAACTCTCATTTCAGTCTAAATGAACCATTGTTAGCATAAACAGTTTAAACAGGGTTCTTCGTTAACATCCAATATTTCGACAGAAATGCAAGGTATGTGTTTGCGCATACTGGGAAGTGGAAGGGTAACACCCCTCAACAGAGTACTGTGTAAGATCCGCAATAAGAGGATTTGTGAGATCTGATGGGGGAAGAAGAAAGAGTAAAAACCTCAAAATTACTTTATTTAATTATATTTACTTACCCTTAAGTTGATATATTTTTCTGCTAACTTTTTAAGAGGCACACTGTCTTGAATTGTTGGGGAAAAGTGCATGCCACCCACAGACTCTGCACAGATTCCCTACTAACCTTCCACTCCAGCATGCCTGCACATGTCACACATATTGTAACACCAATAAGTGAAAGCATATCCAAGAAGGGAAGAAAAAAGTACTCACTGTCTCACTTTCTTCTCATTTAATTCAAAGCAACTGCAATTCTCATTATCAAAAGCGGATGCTTAGAAAAATTATTTTGTGTCAGTGCTCCTAACACGCATCAAAAAAAAGAGACTTGATACTGCAAATTACGGCCACCAAACACAGCCACCTGAAAAGGAGTCAAATGGCTACATATGAAAGTATCTTTTGATAATAATCAGCCCACAACAGTAAGCACCATAATAATTTCACAATCCCAGTTCTATAGCAGGCATAACTAACACAAAAAAAAAAAAAAAATCAAAGTTTTTGAAATAACCAAAGAAATTAATTTATATCATGTCTTTTGAATTTATGACATTTTCTCCACAGATATTTTTTTCCCCACTGGTTTTTCTCTTGTGATCAGACCAAAAGAAATTTAATTCTTCCTCTTTTTTTATTAAGTTATCAATAATCACAATTTAGAACATTAAAAGAGATCAGAGCAGTAATACACACATAAAGCAAAAGCCAGTACTGCAAAGAAGCACTATGAGATCACTTTTATATGTGGGGAAAAAATGATAGAAGAAATAAAATCAATTTAGGAAAAGATCCCAAGTTTTTGCCCACTTTCACAAATAATCAAATATGATCCATAAAATAAAATCCTGTATTTTGGGGTCAACTGATATTATGTGCTTTTTATATTTTATATTACTTATTCATAAACCCTGTTTAAAAAAGAGTCAGTAAAAGCATGCCAATAAAATAGTAAGTTAGAAAAAAGCACCCATGTTTTAACTGTAGAAATGTTTCTGTATACCTGTTAAGAGTCATATATTATTATATATGATGTGCAAGCCAGTTATCTGAGTTGATGCTGACTGCCTATCCTCTGAAAAGCTGTGGTATCTTCAGAATTAGCTGCAAGTCCGAGCCAACATCTTAGAAAGTGATGTACTCCCTTCCCTCCTAATTTCTGTCCTAATGCAAAAAGGCAAACTGTAGTTCCCTGCAGGCAACTAAATTATATCCCTCACTACAAGAAGGACATTNAATTAGAAGACAAGTTTCAAGTCCATCTTACACAGTTTTGCTCTATGCAATTAAATGTTAAGACTTTTCATATTAGACTCAATTCCTCCGTCAAAATTTTCCTCTCCACAAAAATTATCAGCTTTTTTCTTTCAAAGCATCATTTTAAAAAATAAGAAGTAACATTTAGTATCATAATGATTCTGTTAAGAAACTAGTAACTTCTCATTTGAAGATATGCATTTCCTCCAATTCACCCAAGCATACAGAAAAAATAATACTACTGAATACAAAAGAAAATAAATCACTGAAAAATTGAGTTAAACATGATGAGAATCAGTCCATAATGGCTAACTAATATACACACTAGAGTATGCTATTGTATATAAGATTGGTCACTATTTCTGTTCATGTGAAATAAGCATGTGAGCTCTCCACAACTAAGACACAGGATTGCCTCCAGGTCTATAGCAAAGCAAGTATTTTCACTTTGGTCATATCACCAACATCCTAGTGAAAGATACAGCTAAGAACCTAAAGATAAGGACAAATATTTTTATAGGAAAGAAAGAAAGATTTCAGATTTCCCTATATAACCAAAAGAACATGCAGTATGTGCAACCTTAAGCTCACCACAGGAACCAAGGAGATACTATCATTTATTTCATACAAGTAAATATCATTGCTACCTGGACTATACAACAATAGAAGACTTTGAGGTGAATAATGAAGTGAGGTAGTGGACAAACTTTCATGAGCAACTTCCTAATGTAGTGGTGAGGACATTTCCTGCTGAGTTAGAACTGAGCTGAGCTGGAGCTGAGTGACTGTGAATGGACCAGTCTGCTGGGAGACATTATGAACTGATTAAATGTGAAAAACTGTGTAAAGGAAATAGTATGGAAGAGTCTGTACATGCCCAAAATTGAAACATAATTATAGTTCCCATAGCACATGTAACTAAACTCTTCAAGTATTTGCGGTGTATAACATGGATCTTTACCCTGTCACATTTAAGACATTAATATTGTGTTAAGAACAACTACAGTTTATATCTGCTCATTTATTCTACAGGATGTAAATACAGAGTCTTTCCACTGAGGAGGACTTTAAACAATAAAAACAAGGGCTAACTCACATGCAGAACAATCTGTTAATTAATACTAAGTGTTCTTAGTCTTACATTTTGCTAGCAAAACTGTATGATATGGTAAATAGCACAGTACATTTGGCTCAGGAAGCCTTCTCTGACTGCCTTCAGGTTTCTAAAACGTTATATAGATAGTTACTTCTTTGGGATAGAGCTAAAACTGTGCCAGGGCATCTTATGCTACTGAAGCTTTCCTACTTCCCCACATAATCTAAATGATGGGACATAATAGCAAGAGAAAGCAAAGAAGAAAGAGCAAACAGGAGAACAATCCCAGGGAAGCTGACAAAAGAGAATGCTTCCATTAAACAACACAGTAAGCATGAAAGGGATTCTTATCTTCATTAGGACATTCTCATGTCTTATTTAAAGAGCATCAGTCTTCAGATTAAATTAAATTCTACCATTGTCCATAAAGAACAAAGTATTAACTTGGAAAGGGTTGCCAGCTGTCATCAATAGCTACTGATACTGAAGGGATAATACCCAATGCAATTTTACATGCTACATACATAAATACTAATACGTTTATAAATGTATTACTCTATTATAGGATACTATATTACTATATACAAATATGTATGAAAAAACTACACAAGAAGAATTTTCCTTCTTTCTCTAGATAGGAAACTGACCTGCAGATTACAAAAGGGACAAAAAAGACTGCAGAAGACTAGGTTAACCCAGCAAGCAGGAAGTCAAGCAAAACTGCCAGGAGGCCTACGTGGATGAACAAGGAGCTCCTGGCAAAACTCAAAAACGAATAGGAAGCATACACAGGTTGGAAGCAAGGATGTGTAACCTGGGACGAATACAGAGACATTGTCTGAGCATGCAGGGATGAGGTTAGGAATGCCAAAGCCCAGCTGGAATTGAATCTGGCAAGGGATGTCGAAGACAACAAGAAGGGCTTCTATAAGTAGAGATGACAAAAGGAAGGCTAGGGAAAATGTGGGCCCAGTGCTGAAAGAGATGGTGGACCTGGTCACACAGGACATGGAAAAGGCTGAGGTACTGAATGCCTTTACTAGCAAGACTAGCCTTCAGGAATCAGAGCCCAGGGAAAAGTCTGGAGCAAGGACAACTTACCCTTAGACCAGGTCAGGAAATACTTAAACCAATTGGACATAATTAAGTCTATGAGGCCTGATGGGATGCATCCACAAGTGCTGAGGGAGCTGGCTGATGTCATTGCAAGGCCCCTCTCAATACTCTTAGACTGATCATAGCAACTGGGAGAAGTGCCTGAGGACTCGAGGTAAGAAAATGTCACTCCTATCTTCAAAAAGGACAGGAAGAAAGACCCAAGGAACTACAGGCTGGTCAGCCTCACCTCAGTACCTGGGAAGTTGATGGAGCAGGTAATCCTGGAAACCATCTCCAGCCACAGGACGAACAAGAAAGTCACCAGGAGGGTGACCAAGGGGAAGTCATGCTTGACCAACTTGATCACCTTCTGTGATTAAATGACTGGCTTGGTAGATGAGGGGAGAGCAGTGGACACTGTCTACCTAAACTCCAGTAAGGCCTTTGACACTGCCTCCCTATCGAGGTTTAACCTGGCAGGCAGCCAAATACCATGCAGCCGCTTGCTCGCTCACTTCCCCCCTCCCCTCCCCGCCCCCCCCAGTGGGACAGGGAGAGAATCGGAAGGGTAAGAGTGAGAAAAACTCATGGGTTGAGATAAAGACAGTTTAATAGAACAGAAAAGGGAAAATAATAATAATAATGATAGAATATACAAAATGAGTGATGCACAATGCAATTGCTCACCACCTGCGCTGACCGATAACCAAGTAGCAATCGGTACTTCCTGGATCACGCTTACCATTCATATACTGAGCATGACGTCACATGGTATGGAATACCCCATAAGCCAGCTGGGCTGGCTGTCCTGATTGATTATGTTCCCTCCCTTCTTGTGTACCTAGCCCAGTCAGTAGGCACAGGAGCTGTCCTTGGACTAGGAGAGTACTTAGCAATAACTGAAAACATCAGTGTGTTATAAACATTCTCCTCATACTAAATCCAAAACACAGCACTAGGAAGAAATTCAACCCTATCCCAGCCGAAACCAGGACATTCCCGTAAGACCCTCATAGAGAAGCTGTTGATGCATGGGCTGGTTAAGCAGAAAGTGAGGTGAATTGAAAACTGGCTGAACCACCACGCCCAGAAGGTAGCAATCAGTGGCATGAAGTCTATAGCTGGAGGTCAGGAACTAGCAGTGCACCCTAGGGATAAATGCTCGGTCTGATGCTGTTTAATATTTTCATTAATGATTTGGATGATGGGGCAGAGTGTACCCTTAGCAAGTTTGCAGATGACACAAAACTGGGAGGAGTGGCTGATATGCCAGAGGGTCAATCTGCCATCCAGAGAGACTTGGCAGACTAGAGAAACGGCCTGGCAGGAACCTTGTGAAGTTCAACAACGGGAAATCCAAAGTCCTGCACCTAGGGAGGAACAACTCCGTGCACCAGTATATGCTTGGGGCCACCCATTTGGAAAGCAGCTTTGCAGAAAAGGGCCTGAGAGGTCTCAGTGGACAAGAAGTTGAACATGAGGCAGCAACGTGCCTTCACCCCAAAGACAACCCACAGTATCCTGGGCTGCATTAGGCAAAGTATTGCCCCTGGGTGGACGTAAGTGATCCTTCCCCTCTACTCAGCGCTGGTGAGGCCACCCCTGGAGTAGCGTGTCAAGCTCTGGGCTCCCCAGTACAAAACCCACATGTACATACTGGAGAGAGTCCAATGAAGGGTACTGTGGATGGTGATGGGACTAGAGTATCTTTCAGGTGAGGAGAGACAGAGAGCTGGGACTGTTTAGCCTGGAGAAGAGAAGGCTTGGGGGGATCTTATCAATGTATATATATAAATACCTGAAGGGAGGGTGCAAAGAGGACGGAGCCAGGCTCTCTTCAGTGGTGCAAATGACAGGACAAGAGGCAATGGCCACAAACTGAAACACAGGATGCTACATCTGAACATCAGGAAACACTTTTTTACTCTGAGGGTGATCAAGCACTGACACAGGTTCTCCAGAGAGGTGGTGAAGTCTCCCTCCTTGGGAGGTATTCATAGCACATCCCTAGAGGATGCTTTAGTCTTTTCATATATGTTCAAAAACCCAAGGCGACTACAAAAAAACTTGACATTCAGTCTAATAGCTTCAAAAGAATGCAGGCAGGAATTCCACTTAAGCATGAATAAAAACTTTCTAAGATTTAATTCTAGAAGATATAAAGTAACAACTCATAGCATCATTGTATGTAACGACTCTAAGATTAACATATCTTTGACATTTTTCCAATGTAATAAAAGGACAAATTGTTTTCTTCCTTCCTTGTTTTTGTAATATAGAAAATAAGTTGAAGTGTAATGTAAACAATCCTATCTACTACAAAATCAACAGAAAAAGAAGTTACATCTTTATATTTGAATCTCCTTTTCATTTTCAGTACCTGAACTATTTTCTTTGGCTGCCTCTTGATACAAAGCTCAGGAATCAAACAATGGTGGTAATACTTACCTATTCTGCCAATCTTAACTCCTTTTCTGATTTGGAATACATTTTGGAACACTAAAAACATTCTAGATCAGACATGCTATCTGAAAACCAGCTGATCAACAGCTATTTTCCCATCAAAGCACAAGCAAAGCAGCACCAACACAAAGTGGTTGCTATATTTATTCAGGGCTACAAGTGCTTTTTTGTTTGTTTGTTTCCTGAAGACAATGAGTGAAGGCTATGATGTGCAAGTTGAACAAAAATGACAGAACTTGCAGGACAACCAGAGAGACAAATAATCATCTTTTCATCAAGCTGTTGTATTTGTTCCATTAGAAAGGTGACGAGAATTTAGATCAGAAGATGAAATGAACAACAATTTGGGAAACTGAACATCAAATCAAGGAGTTTGGGATAATACAAATGCCAAGAAAAACAGGTACTGAAGATGATGACAGAAAAGCCTTATACAGACTTGCTCAGTTGAAGATCTGCAAGACAAGCTTCTCTTGACCTTGTTGTTCAAGAGAAAAGAGGTTTATGAAATAAAAAACTAAGGCTTGTCAGTTAGACCATATTGCCCAACACATAATGCAAACTGCATCTGCAACTTACTCCAACATTTTGCTTGCATCCAGAGAACTGCTGTCAAATTGTAAACTTCTAGATTTAATTGTCAGTTATTTGTTTTACATACCTGACAAATTCACAAATAATCTGAGCATGTAGGAAAAAAACCCACACACAATCCAAAGAAACACAAGTTACACCTCTGCCAGAGACAATAAAAAAGTAAATCAAGAAAGCACGAGAACTAACTTCTCCCTTATTTTAAGGTACTATACTACTACTATGGTTTCTGAAGGAAAGGGTTTGTTGCTTAACCTCAGAAAAATTCCAGCTAGAAGGAAGCATCTGCCACAGTCCAGAAAAAGCTACCCAAATCATAGATACACAGATTTTATAAGACAACCTTCTCACTTCTTGTTGTGTATCTTAGGGAACTAGTCATTCAGTTCCACATTCTGAATGACTGTATTTTGCTTACTGTAAAACCTCACACATATCTATGTTATGTTGCATAGTATTAGTTCCTACTCTAACAAGGCAGATGTATTTAAAAACACCAAAAAATGTTATATTTCATACAACAGTGATTTAAGTTTACAGTAACTGATATTCTGATTAGTGTAGCATTTCAAATACTGCATTAATCAGATTTTTGGTTCAGGCATTCCTGGCCCTGCCCTTAATTGCTAATGTCTTTTTGCTGGCAATGAGGTAGGCCAGATTGGAGTAAAATATTCCAAATAATTCAGCCCGGGGAGTATCCCCTGGATTTGAGGTATGACCTTTGTGACTGGGAGTGGGCTTCTTATTTTTCTCAGTTTATGACCAAAGTATTAAATCACAAAATCACACAATCATTCATGTTGGAAGGGACCGCTGCAGGTCGTCTAGTTGAACCTTCTGCTAAAAGCAAGATCAACACTGAATTCAGACCAGATTGTTCAGATTCTGGTCCAGTCAGACCTTGAAAACCTCTGAGGATGGAGATTTCACAACCTCACAGGCTAAAACATCCCAATGCTTATCTTCATCACAAAAATATTTTTTTCCTTATACCAAGTTGCAACATCCCATGTTTCAATTTATGACCATTTCCACTTGTCATCCCGCTATGCATCTCTGCAGAGCCTGCCTAGCTCCATTTTTCTGACAACCTTGTAGGTTTTGGGCATCAGCTATTAGGTTCCCCCTAAGCCTTCTCTTCTCCAGGTTGAGGTCAAGATACACACTGTCCACTGGATTCCTCTCATCAACAGTCTAGGTGTTTCATCACAGAAGGCAATCAGGTTGGTCAGGCATAATTTATCTTTTGGTAAATCCTTGTTGGCTATTCCCAATCATCTTCTTCATGTGCCCAGAAATGGTTGCCAAGAGGACTTGTGCCACGATTTTCCCAAGGACCAAAAGGCTGGCAAGCCTGGATCCATACATATCCTTCTTGTCTTTCTTCAATAACCAGAGACTTTCCCCAGTCTCTGAGTTGCTACAGAACTCTCTCATAGCGACAGCCAGCTCTCTCATCACTTAACTAAACTAGTCTGCTCTCCTGAAAGATGCGGTCTGTCCTCTCCTACGCTGCATCCAAAGCTGCTCATTTTTACAAATGACAACCTCACCTCCTCTTCTTCCCTGCCTTTTTAATAAGCTGATATCCATCATCCATACGAGAGATCCAGCTACGCAAATTACCCCAACATATTGCAGTTATTTCAACAACGTCATAGTTCAGCCTCTGCACATGGAGCTCTAGCTCCTCCTGCTTGTTTCCCAGATTGCATGTTTGTATATGCACATTTGACATAGGCCCCTGAAAATCAATTCAATTTTTGTGCTGCTTGATGAGTGGGAGTCTGGTTTTGGTTATTTCTTTTACCACTTCCCACCTCAGAGGCGACTAAACTCACACTTCTTAAAAATCAACAGATGTTAAACTCATACGTGAGAGAAGAAAGATAGTCTTGCTTCCCTCCTTTGCAAGCAACACATAAGATAGAAGAGATGACAGTATTTAGTTACTAAGTGTGTTTAAGAACTTTGGCTTGATTAGCAAAGATGATCACAACCTCTAGTTGCCTGTCATCAATGAAGTTCCAGTTGTACAGTATTTGTAACAAAACAAAAAAACAAACAACACACACACACCCCAAACAAAAAAAACAACCTCATACTTTGAAGCCTAAATACAGACCTAGACATCTAAAGAGCATTCCCATGTGAAAACTGTAATATGCATTTATTTCTTTTTCAACTTGTGAGCTAATGGAAGGAGATACAATCCAAAGAAAAATGGGATTTCTCTATTTTACTTACTGTGAAACACTGATGTCATTAAACTAAGAGCAAAACTACTTACTCCAGAGGAGAAAAGTTACATTTCTGGGGGTGGGGTGGGTAGAAAATCTAATCAATCTATTAAAAGGATGATATACTTAATCTATTCTCTTTCTCTAAGCAAAGAAGTCTCTTAAATCACCGAAAAGCAACGTTTTTTTTTTAATTTAAGCCAGAACACATCAGATGTAACATTCTGAAAAAAGTCAGCAAAGACTGATACCGCATTCAGCTACTTATAGGTAACTAAAAGCTATTATGATGTTGAGTTTTAATTGGGTTTGTTGTTTCGTTTTTTTTAAATTTAATTGCAAATTGAAAAACACATAGACCTGCTAGATTTTAAAAGCTACAGATCATTAAGCTATGTCATACCTAATGCATTTTTAAAAAATATTACTATTGTAGAAATTGACCACAAAAGGCAAATGGATTCATACAGATAAATATCTAAAATTCTAAATCTACAGTGAAAACAACAGAAATAGACGTATACCGGTGCTTTTCAAAAGATATTCTAAGAGGAATAAAACTCAAGATTCCTGACAGTGATGTGGCTGTTTCATTTATTTTATGCACTCCATTTACTTCTTGGTCTTGATGATATCAAGACTTAAAAAAAAGAAACTGAGAAAGATTCTTGGAGAAACAATACCATTTCTTGCATAACAGGAATCAGTCTGTCTGAAAGCAAAACAGCAGAGTATTAATTGAAGGATGAAACATGAAGTTGGGGACAATGTTAGGAAAAAATATTTAAGTAAAATCTGGCCTTCAGCTGAAACTTTTATTTTCTTCAGCTGAAGCTGTTTGTGATTATACAAAGAACTTTCCCACTATAGAAAGTCTTCAACAAGGAAAGAACTGAAAAAAAAAATCCAAAACCCTGCCTAGCAACTTCCCTCCTGCCCAAACAAGGAACAGAGATAAAGTGACATGAACAGAATTAACATGGATAAAATTTTAATTTTTGTCTTCTTAGAGTCTTTCTTTTTCCCATTGTCTCAGTTTGAGATCTACACTCCCGTCCAAGACTGCATATGTATACCTTTGAGCAGTGACTGACTTTTCCATTACTGTATCTATCACCTGTTCACTCTCTAGATCTTTTTCTCTTTGCCATTATATTGTTTCTAGAATACACTCTTCCCCGCCTCACTCTCACCTTTCCTCCAACAATGGTAAAAACATGGTTCTCATCTTTGAAATTTTTTCTTTGGACAACAGTAACTCTCTCCACAGCTTCCTTCTTTAATCTATTCAATAAGCTGCAGTTAAAAAAAACAAAACAAAACAAAAACCAACCCCCAACCAAAAAATACCAAAAAACCCCACCCAAAACCCCACAGAGAAAAAAAAAAAACCAAACAAAAAAACAAAAGGCAAGAACAGAGATCACACTTTTCCCCCCTAAAAAAAAAAAAAAAATCAAGAGCAGGACAACATAACAACAGCAAGAACCCTCCTGTTGCTGGAAAAGTGAGAAGGAGAAGCAAAGGGATTCTAATTTGGACACAAACATCACTTCCTTTAACTCTACAAACTAAGGCCATGCACACACCACCCCTTTTGAGATTCCCTCGGTTCCTTTCTACAAGCCAGCTGGCAGGGATGCAGAAACAAGCTCACACTTTCTTTGTTGTATAATACAAATTAAAATGTAAACAGATTTTAAAAGGCTGTAGCATTAGGACTAAGTTGGATGGAAAGCTTTAGCTGTATTTTAACTTTCTTTGAAAATTCTTCGTATTTTACACCATGTCAGACCTCCCACAAATTGGCTAATTCAGATGACAAAAATCACGATTAAGACATGTTCTTGTTCTGAGCAGGTCCCCTCTTCAGAGGGGCACAAACATTGCTTACAGTAAGGCTCTTGGCTAAGTCTTTTCAAAAAGTGAAAGCAAATCTTGCTGGATATAGCCTTCCTCAACTGGATGCATGCAGATTTATTAAGCATATGTAAAGGTATTTAAAAGACTGGAGGCCACATTTTAAAACCTAAAGTAGTGCAGCAGAGATTAAAAATACAAAATATCAAAAAATGAATAAAATATTGTTTCTTCCTTAAAGAAATACTGCTGGGTTTCTATTGTGCAATGGAAGATTCATCAGCTATGGCAGTGATTGGTATCTGATAAGATAATTTAATTGGTGGTGACAGAATAGGAATGTGTTGAAAGTTGATTAAATGCTGTCATAGGAATTGCAGCACGTCTCAAAGACCTGCTATTTTTATTTAATAAATATTCAGTTCTCAGAAGAATGTGCAAGACAGACAACCTTGATGTAAGAAGGGGGCAAGTGCCATTAGACTCTCATCCATGTGAGAACTCTCTCATGAAAATATTATTTGAAATATGAGATATCTGCAGACTACTCCTGTAGTCTTTGTTACAGGATAGCTACAATATCCTCCTTCTCCCTGCATGCAAGATGTCCACTGTATTTTTGGCTGAATATCATAAAGCCCTGAATAATTTTCCTCAGTTAACACTGTCACCATATTTTTAGTAAATAACAACACTACAGGATATCTAAGACCTGCTTAATCTATCTTAAAACAATAACATTGACTGCAGTAACACGATACATGGCTAATTAATCTTTATAAGCAAAGGGTCCAAGTCCCGTTCACTGAAGCAACTTCTCCCCACTCCAGCTGCATGCAGCTGCTTTCTGGCTGGTCATCGGGGGATTCTGTGCAGGTAATGGAATTCCCAGATGGCAGAGAGATGATCACACTCCATATGAAACGCAGGAATTGTTCTCCTCTAGTGACCAAAATTACATGTCTCCATTTACAAGGGGGAAGTTCGTGAATGAAGCAGATCCAACAGAAGTGATAAAAATATTGGAAAAACATGCGATAAACACCGTCGGACTCAAGAAGGAAGAAAGGAGAGCAAAATCTCCCTAGAAGCAGCTAATTTCATCATAATCTTGTACAGATTTTCTTGTGTTCAAGCTGAAGTGTTTGGCACAACTCACAATTAAAACAGTCAATGAAAATTGCAACTGCTACATAAAAATAAAAAGCACAAGATTAAATATTCCTTAAAGGAAACAAGCATCAAGTGTCTTCTTACTTACAAAAGTAAGCAATTACAAAAATTACACTATCATAGAACTGTAATAAGAAAATCTTCTTAGTAGTTTTAAATAGTAGTTATTAAATAGTACAAAGAGTTGTTTCTGGGTTTTGGATTTTTTGGGGGTGTGGTGGGGGACTTTTTTTTTAGTGGTTTTTTTTTTTTTAACAAAATATTTCACAAAATAGTGCCACAAAAGCAGGCAACAAACTGAAACTTTGCCTGATTATGGTTCAGTTCATGGAGATGGAAATGGGTACCTCCTTTTCTTCTTTATAACTAACAAGAAGGCTCTTCAATCATAAAAATTACTTTTCCAGTTATACAATTTGAATCTAAGGCGGGTCCAGAATATTTTTCATTACTTCTTACTTATGAGCTCAAACTATGTTTTTCCTTCTTAGGTTCCCTGAAGTTACCTAGCCTTATTTCAAACTCTCTACGTAGCAGATTAATGAGAATTTACTTTTCAATGACACACTCACTTCTTTCTATATACTTATCTCAAAACTCAGACTATACCCTCAACCCTTTGAAAACCTAGCACAGGAACTTGGATTGCTCTCCCTACATATAAAGCACATTAAGTGCAGAACTACTAGCTGAAATGATTCTTAATATATAGAAAAATATTATAATACATGAAGAAATTTCAAATTGCTCTCAGTCCTTTATCACAATATCTTGCCTTATTTTTTAAGCATTAATCAGACTTTTATTTTCATATTTTAAGTTAAATTTCATTATGGTATTTATTTCTGGAAATTAACGTTGATCATCCTAAACAATTAGTTGCTTGAGGATGCTTAACTTTTGCATATCCAAAACCAAAATATTGTCTGTCTAGTAATACATTTAAGTAATAGGTTTATTTTTAAGGAATTGCAAAGGACTAGGAAAGTCTGTTTTATCTCAACATCCTTCAGGTTTAAGAACAGATGTTTTAGTTTTCATTAGTATCAGTTTTCTTTAAATGATAAAACTTTAGCCAAGAAAAGTAAAGAAGAGTTCTCTGGTTTAAGCACATGATTATTTTAAACGTCACATGCTGTTCTGGACCTTTTAAGCCATTAATGAGGAAAAAACTTACACAAGTCTCAGCAGCAAAACTTTTTTTTTTTTTTTTTTTTTTGGTAAAGAACAGTAACAGTGAAGTAACTAAAAGTAACACTATGGTTATCTATAAGAAGAATCAAAAATAATCGGTGTAAGAATATACACTGAAAAACTGCTTTGACCTTAAAAACACGTATTTTTATTTGAAGTAAAAAAAAAAAAGAAAAGATGGAACAGCAATCTAGTTATGCTGGTATGTAATTACAGCTGACTTTTACCTTCCTTATCTCCTCCATCTCCCAAACATTTTTTTACCCTTTAAAGTTTCTCATAATCAGATGGTAGTTTTAAACATTGATGATATAAAGCTGCTATATTTATATTCTATTGTGATCACTGCAATAACTAATACTTTACCACTGTAACAGCTTTCCCAATATCAGGAGCTATATAGAAATTACCAGTTACACACCTCTGCAGTAGTTTACAACACTAGTTACTTGTTAAAATTAAGATGCTATGCATTTTGCCTACATATTAAAATTTTGGTGGTTTACTCAAGTAAAAAGAGCCTAAATCTTAAAGGCATAATTAATAAGGAAGTTTCCAAGTTAACAGAGAATGCATGAATAAATTTAACTTTGACATGTAAGTTACATGAGTTTTTCTTAGTTATGTATTAACATCCAGTGTATGAATTAGTTAGATTAGAATACATTTATAAAGTTGTTTAATACTTGACAAAGGATACATTTCAACTGATCAAACTGTTCCAACACCAATTGTGTACTATATGGAAATAAAATTTAATACAATTTGAAGAAGTAAATTTAAAGGTGTTTAAGTAATAGGTTAATTAGGCAATAGTTCATAGTCTATTAATGAACTATAAACTAAATAAGACGATTTAGGAGTTAAAGGGCAATGAAAGGACAATCCTTCAAAATTGTTCCCAAAATATCATCCTAATATTTACTATGCATCTTATTTCTCCTAAGTATATAAACATAAAATACAAAAATGTTGTTAAAAGTATTGACTCATTTTGACTAATATTAGCTCAGTCAAGTACTAACAATAATTACACTGTCTCAGATGCCTTATATTGAACACAAACAGGACTCAAGTGGACCCCAGAGGTGTGGAGTTACTTTGTACTGTTCCCCACATTTTTTAAGACAGTGCATGCCAAGTAACAGATAAATGACTTAAAAGCATTGCCTTACAGTACAATTATCCAAGTTCTACTCTACATGGATTTCTTAATTTTGAATACATTTTGCACATTTCCATTATCGCCCCAATAATCCAACAAGATACTATTTCTACAAATGCTAGATCCAGTGAAAATCTTGATGAGACAAGCTTGGTGGTAAAGAACTCCAATTTATCAGTGTTAAATATATTTGGACACTTCTCAACCGTCTCAATTAGAATTTCCATATTAAATAGAAAAAAGAAAAAGATGAATCATCCTGAACACGCTCACTGTGAATGCACAAATGGAGATGCGCAGTAGCTGTGATGGACTTGTGACACACTGAACATAAATTAATCAATGCATTCAAATAAATCTAGGGTACACTGGCATAAAATAGGTCAGGCCATTTAGAAAGCAGTCAGGACAGGAAACTTGCTTCCAAAAAAATATTTTTATTTCCACATTCTAACACTCTAGAAAAATGAAAGTTGTCTAAGCACAATTTCTTGCATATCTTTAAAAACAGAAAGCCAGAAGAGGCACATAATTGTAAAAGAATAAATGCTAGGCATGCTATATGACTGTATATGAATACTACAGTACAAGGCAAGTTAGGCATTCAAAGCTGTTAAGTAACAGCACAATAGCGTAATAGACGTATATTTGAACACAGCATATTTTTAAAACAAAATTAGTAGGCTTAGTCTTATATCCACTCTAATTTATCATTCTGAACCAAGACAATAAAATAATTCATAAAAAAAGAATTCAAGTTTAAGAGCAAAACATAAAGGCAAGGGAACAGAATCTTTTCCCAACAGAAATAAAAAGTTATTTTTCCTCATACTGTGGAAAAATAATTTAGAGCAAAGAAGACATCCAAAGGGGAAAAAAAACAGGCAAAAAGATAAACAGCTCTGAAATTATTAATAAAATAGAGACTTCGAATAAAAATGAGTGTCTGAAAGAAGAGTACACAGAATAAAATTTTTAAAAAATTTAAAAGGTGAAGAAATAAACGTGAGGTATCTGGCACATACTTGAAAAAGAGTGGGCAAGGGATTGTTGCTATATCCGTAAATACCTTTAACAGTTCAGCAAAAAGACGCATTGCTATCTGTGAAAGTGCCTTTTCTGAAATCCCCCATTTTCAGTGTTCCATAATTTAAACCCTGCTGTGACCTGTGAAATTTCCTGGAATACACTTTATAAATTTAGTTGCAGGTACAGTAGATAACTTTTTTCCCACACCTATTTTTCGTTATTAGCATTCTGTCTCCTCTATGTCTGCACCTAAAACCAACCTAAATATTTTCTTAGAAGATGGTATTTAACAGGATGTAAGTCATATATTAGTTTTGTAAGAAAACATATATTTTCTAGTACTCTAGCCACAAAAAGCACCTACCTCCAAGACCTGTTTCCAATCTCCTGCAGAACACCTTTTCCAGAATCATAAATGCACTTTTCTGGAAGGAAAGACCAGGAAGGTGATTACAGGGTGTTGCCTTTTTATGTGAGAGAGGAGTTGGAACGCATGGAGCTCTGTTTTGGGGTAGGTGATCAGTCAAGAACTTATGGGTCAGGATTAGCAGGCATACCAGCATAGCGGACATTGCTGCATCTGCCTGCTATAGACCAGACGGTCTACAGGAAGATGATGCAGATGAGGCCTTCTTCAGACAATGGGAAGAAGCCCCACATTCACAGGCCCTGGTCCTCATGGGGGACGTTATCCACCCCAGTATTTGCTGGATAGACAACACAGCAGTGCACAAGCAATCCAGGAGATTCCTGGGGCACATTGATAACAACCTCCTAACACAGGTGACTAAGGAGCAATCTCTGAGGCACTCTGTTGGACCTGATACTTAAAAACATGGAAGGACTGTCTAGGGATGTGAAGGTCAGTGGCAGTCTGCGTTGGCTGCAGTGACCAGGAGATGGTGGAGTTCAGGGAAAGAGCAGGGCAAAAAGCAGGATCCCAACATTGGGCTTCAGGAGAGAAGACTTTGGTCTCTTTGGGGGTCTGCTTGGAAGAATCCCATGGGATACAACCCTAGAAAGAGGGCTTCAAGAGAGCTGGTTGCTATTCAAGGATTATCTCCTCCAAGCGCAAGAATGGTCCATCATGACAAGCAAGAAATCAAGCAAAGGCAGGAGGAGGCCTTCATAGATGAACAAGAAGCTCCTCACTAAACTCTGTCATAAAAAGGAAGTGTACAGGATGTGGAAGCAGGAGCAGGAAGCAGGACCCAGGAGGAAGACAGAGCTGCTTTCCAAGCATGTAGAAATGGGGTTAGGAAAACCAAAGCCCACCTGGTTTTGAATCTGGTTAGGGACGTGAAGGGCTACAAGAAAGGACTCCACAAGTGTTTTTACAGCTGAGGGAAGACTGGGGAAAACACAAACCTGTGGCATGGGCCCTGACAACAAAGGACATGAAAAATGCCTTCTTTGCCTCAGTTTTTTCTGGTAAGACTGGAATCCCAAGCCCCTGAGACCCAAGGGAAAGTCTGGAACAAGAAAGACTTAAACCCTCAGTGGAAGACAATCAGGTTAGGGAACACTAAAACAAAGTGGACTTAAACAAGTCCATTGTGCCTTAACAGGATGCAGCCACAAGTGCTGCAGAAGCTGGCTGATGTCATTGTGAGGCCACTCTCAATCATCTTCAAAAGATCATGGCAATCAGGGGAGGTTCCCGAGGACTGGAAGAAAGCATATGTCATGCCTATCCTCAAAAGGGGCAGGAAAGATCATCTGGGGAAGTACAGGCCCATCAGCCTCACCTCAGTCCCAAGGTGATGGAGCAACTGATCCTAGAAACCATTTCCAGACACATGAAATACAAGGGGGTGTAGTCAGCATGGATTTACAAAGGGAAAATCATGCTTAACCAACCTGATAGCCTTCTATGATAAGAGTGGATGTTGCTTATCTCTACTTTAGCAAGGCTTTTGACACTGTCTCCCATAACAACCTTATAGACAAGCTCACAAAGTATGGGTTAGATAAGTGGACAGTGAGGTAGACTTCAAACTGGCTGAATGCCTGTGTTCAGAAGGTTATGATCAGTGGCAGAAAGACCATATGGTGACAAGTGGTGTATCCCATGGGTCGATACTGGGGCCAATTCTGTCTAACCTCTTTAATGACCTGGATGACGGGGCAGAATGCACCCTCAGCAAGTCTGCAGATGATACAAAACTGTGAGGAGTTGGTGATACACCCGATCACCCTGCTATTCAGTGGGTCCTTGGCAGCCTAGAGTTTAACAAAGGGAAATGCTAAGTCCTGCACCTAGGCAGGAATAACCCCATGCACCAGTATTCACTGAGGGTCAAATGGCAGGAAAGCAGTTTTGCAGAGAAGAACCTGTGGGCAACGGTGGACAATTAGTCCACTAGTGCATTTACTACACCACTCAGCTTGGTGTCAACTGCAAACTTGCTGAGGTTGCACTCAATCCCACTATGTCATTAATGAAAATATCAAATAGTATTGGTCCTAGTACGGACCCTTGAGGGGCAACCACTTGTTACAGGTTTCCATTTGGACATTGGGCTGTTGACTGTAACTCTTTGGATACAGCCATCCAGCCAATTCCTTATCCATCTAATAGTCCATCCATCAAATCCGTATCTCTCCAATTTAGAGGCTACAGCCATGCTTTCTTTTGCTATAAGCATTCTTATGCACTATCACGTTTCAGTAAAGGAAAAAAATAACTTTTCTCTTAAATTCATATAGAGATGTTGGGGGGAAAAATATCTCAGAAAAGCATAAATGATTTCTTCCTTTCAATTACCAAGTTCACAGATTTGTTGTAACAAACACATCAAGATCTACTTAGCTTGCAAACAGAAGTAAATTGGTCAGCCTCTGCTTCATCAGTTTCTCTGGAATGGAGATAACCTTTGCAGTCAATATGATACAAAATTAATTACAAAGGTGAACTGCAGTTTGAAGAAAGATCGTGATTACTCATGCTGTACTTTATTTTAGGTTCAGTATAATGGCAACAAATGCTTGGATGTTATCTTCCATCACTATCATCTTTTTTTTCCCCAAGAGCTATCCCCGTGTGATGGTGGATTTCCTCCCCCTCTCCTGGGCCACTTGTTGATCTCAGAAATTCCCATGAAACCTCAGCCTTGGTGTGCTGAGTCTGGCGGTTGAGCGCTCCTTGACCGTATCGGAAACTCTGCATAGCTGAGGCTGGGAAAGTACTCCTACTGCCATGCCCAGGTGTCATCTTATCTGAGTCGTATCTCAGGTGGAACAACTCTGAAACCTTGAGAATTTTTTAGGAATTACTGGGACTGTGGCCAGGATGGAAATTTACAGATGACTAAAGACATGATCTTGCGAACCTATAAACAGTAGTTCTAAGTGAAACCCTTTGAGCTCTCTGGGACCGCAGCGGGCTGTACCCAGCATCTCCCTCTGAGTGGGACACCTCTCAGAGCTTGCAACGTCTTGAGCCAACAATATTCGGAGGCCCATCGTCCGACAGGACCTGGGCTGAAACTCTTCACTTCTCGAGGCCCAACCCTCACCCATTGAGAAATGCCAAGACATTTTACGTGAATATTTCTTCACCGAACTCGAGGGGAATTTTTAACAGGTACCTTTTTTACATTTGTATCTATATATTTCTGTCTGTGTGTGTGTGAGATAATAGTAAGCATAACCTGTAATTAAGTCGTGATTGCAGTAAAACTAAACTTACTTTGTAACTAAAACTTACTTTGTAAATATTAAATGAGTTAATGATTGAGCGTTGCTAAAACTGTGAATGAACCCTAGACTGCTGCTAAACACATATAATCCCTAAGATATAAGCCCTTAGACACAACACGATTTTTCTTTATATGTTTCATCCATGTAGCAAGTAATAGAGTGGATCTTGCCAAACTCTGTTAAGTCGCACCTTTAGAAAACTCTATTAAAGTCACTTTCTGCTAATACCTTTGATGGCGATTCTTTAAGCGGCCTCTAAACCACTCATTTGCAACACCCCCAAGTAGAAAAAACTGGTCTCTTAATCCAAACAGGATAAAGACATATCTGTTTGCATGGGGGTACACTATATTTACTAGAGTATTAACACACAGGGAATACTTCCTCCATAGAAAGTTGTATCTTCCAATACAGGCTACAAAATTTATTCATCATACGGCCAACTAGCATACAGAAACGTGACCGTTTCACCCTGTCACTTCAACTGCAAGTGCCTCCAAGAGTTTGTTTTGCTAGATATCCAACTGCAAGACTGCTTCTTGAAATTACTGTAGGAAATGAACATTCATACAAGGCCAGGATTTCTTATGGACATTAAAAGCACAACACAGGGGTCTTCCAGAAAGGAAGCTTTCTCTCTGGGATCATCTGTGTTCATTCCAAATAAGCAAACTTTGACACCTTCCTATTGTCAACATGAACAGGCCTATTATTCAAGGAAGATGTGCATTTCAGATTTCTCTCATGTGTCCTCAGGTATCAGCCACTGAGACTCCTCACAATATGGACAGCTGATGGATCACATATTTTAGGTCTAGCATTGGCTAGAAATGGACAGCGTTCCTGTATCAACAACAAAACAGAGGCTGGGGAAGTTAGAGAGCCCAGTTTTTAATTCTCTCAAATACTGGGAAGTACCCATATTAGAGGCAAAATTATACTCCCCAGTTGTCAACACTGGATAAGAAAGGCAGATGGAAGGCATAGAAGGGCTGAATTTATCCATTAGGTAGGCAAGGTCAGGAATAAGTGGGGAAATAGAAGAAGGAATAAAAACAGAGAAAGAGGAGGGGGCAAAAATCCAATGATGCAGGGAACTGGGAAGGAAGAGGTGACTTCGGAAAGGTGCAAACCAGAAGAGTTACCCCAAACTCACAGTCATCTGTACCCTACGCACACCAGGCATTCTGTGTCCAGATCAGCACCACATGGCAACACCATTATAGGACAAGGTCCCTCAGAAGAAGCACTAGCCCTTGGACCAGATCACATTGGGAGTAGTGAGGAGGGGTGATATCTACAATTAAGTTCCCGCTCCACAATCCCTGTTAGTATCTTCTATTCACTCCTCTTTCTTGGAACACCACTAAACTTTCAGCCCTCAAAGCCACAACTCTCCAAAGCTGCTTTACCCTTCTCAGCAACCAACATCCCTACTTACTTCCAGAACATCTTCTGTCATCATTGCAAAACTGAATTTTGCCATCATCAAGACAAAATTAGTTACCTTGTTTCTTGTTCTTGGAATTGCAAAAATGTAATGCCAACTCTCCAAGAGAAATTCTTTTCATTACAGAAAGTTGAGCATGTAATCACTAGAGTTAGTGTTTACTTATTCAGTCATTTATTTCATTCATATTGAGATTACTATGCCATTGTTTGAATCTAAAATCAAAGATTTTAAGATACATTATGAAATATTATGAGGCTTCATTTCTGAAAGCAAGAAGCTCCATGAAGTGTGGTGGTGGGGCAATAGTTAGGACACATCATTTTAAATACTAAAAGAAAGAGGAAAAAGAATCAGAAGGATCCATACATATAAAATCAGGTATCATCACATTAAGCCATATTATTTAACATTTCATTTTCAACACTTATGAATACAAGCAAATTTTTACATGTATGAGGTTCAATTTTTGAGATTCATATTATGTTCAGTCCTAAATTGTAAGTACATCAAAATCACTGTTTGTATAATTCTACTTAATTCAAAGGCAAAATTGTATGATCAATCTAGCATTAACATAAAGTTCTAATTCTTATATACCTGAAGTATTTTAAAGTTTTGAAGCATCATCCCCCAAAAAAAGGAGACAGACACAATGAAGTATGCATACCATTTTATATGAATGTGTGTGATATATGGGTCCAATATGTAAAAGAAAAAAAAAATTATCAGGCAATATTAATCAGAATAAAAATAAACTCATCCCTCAGAATTAGGAGGGAAGAAACTAGCCCAAAATCTCAAGTTTACCTTTTTCTGTCTTTACTGAACTGCACTTAAAGTCTTTTCCTCATAATTTGAAGCTTTATAATTTATTGTGACATCTGCACAGGTACTCAAATGAAAAATTCCCCAAACATCAACAGTTACAGAAATAAATAAATGAAACATCATCTAATACCAGCAGTGACTGTACTTAGGTTACCAGGCCATTTAATCCCACTAGGTGTTACTGCATGACCTAGTGAAGTTTCTTTGGATCATTATGTATTGATCTGTCAATGTTTTCTTCAGTATAAACTTCCTTTCTTACATCATTTAAACAGGGAGTCTATCATCTGACCTGCTTTTGAATTATATTTTTGTGTGTAAAAAATGAAATTATAGTATTAAGCTAACTCATTTTTAATCATGACTTTTTGCAACAACAGGAATATTGCTAAATAAAATAAGCACATTCAAGTCACTTTTTCAATAAAAATTTAAAAGACATTCCCTAAAAAA
This sequence comes from Pelecanoides urinatrix, assembly GCA_013400755.1. Taxonomy (NCBI): domain Eukaryota; kingdom Metazoa; phylum Chordata; class Aves; order Procellariiformes; family Procellariidae; genus Pelecanoides; species Pelecanoides urinatrix. Next base: position 250,920 of record VZTQ01008021.1, read on the forward strand.
AACACGGAGCAGAAACAAAGGATTCCAAAAGAAAACATTTTTGGTGCTTTCAAAACAAGTATAGATTTGTTAAGTTAGAAGAATAGATGACAGTTGGCAAAAGAAAAAAGAATCTATTTCAAAAAGAAGGATCACACCACACCAACTATATTGTTCTTTAAGAAAACAGCCTCCTTAACTTCCAGAAAGGGTCGATGATGGGAAAAAGTATGTATAACCGCAACTAGAATTTTCCAGCAGCAATGCAGTATTACTTCAAATGCGACTGTGTGGTAAATCAAAGAAATAGCAGAGGAAAAGTATGATCCAATTCTTCGTGAATCATCAAAAACAGTTGTCTGTAGATAGACCAAACATCAAAAGTCTTATCAGCTAAACAATCTGTCCAAAGAATTATGTTCCTACTCATAGCGCTAGAACCCAGGCACTATTCTCCCTTCTCAAATTAAATGTTCCCTCTCTGATTTGCAAATAAGAGATTATCACCTACTAAAGAGGAGTATTCATTTCATTATTGATGTTTTTTCACTATATTACAAATTGGGGGTTGGTAGTTTTAAAATGCAGCATTTATTCATTTCTACAACATATTGCAATGGGGCCGCAGCAAAATTTTAGATTTATAAGATTAAAATGGCCACTAATTCTGCATTATAGTCAAAACCATGTATTACCTACTAGCACTAAATGTCTTGAAAATATGCAGCACCTCACATTTAAAGAAGAGTGTTAAAAGTTCAGATGAATATATATGACTATGTGGTAAAAAAAGGGAAAAAAATAAGACTGACATGTCAGTCTATTTTTTTGACATACCAAAAAAATATAAAAATCAGACATACATTTGCACCCGTTTCCTTCCTGTCTAAATAAGCAAGGTATTATAAGGCTAAAATTGCATTTATACAACTTTATGTTTGCAACACTGCACACAAGTCAAGAAAACTAAAATTACACTTCCCACAGCAATTTTAACTCAGCTACATTTTGTATGCAAAGAAGTTAGAATTACAGTATGTTATTCTGCCTCTTAAATACTACAAACACTGAAGCAGGAATGTGGGAATCATAACTCTAATTTTACCAGCTTGTATGAATTCAAGGTCTCGAAGAGACCATTGCATTAAATATCCAAACAACTCTATAATACTAGTTAATAGCAATTTGCTTATTCTATTTATGAACCGACTGCCGTCCCTTTACCGTCTCTGTTGTTGTAGTAACATATGGAAACAACATTACAACTGTGAAAATACTACACAAGCTGTTCAGTCTTGATTTTTTTAAAGCCAATTTTATTTAAACAAAACACAGAACTTTTTACTTTTCTCTTTTACACAAGCATAAATGTGGCAACACTCCATTGTCATCCATTGGTTAAATGCTAACACTATACCAAAGACTTGAAATTCTGCCCCCCCAATTAGAAGCGGTGATTATCACTCTTCTTCAATTCTTCCATTTTCAGTACTACCAAATTAAGTATAAGGCTTTTTTCACACCTACGATGAAGAAAGTTTGTGACTAGTCCAGAACACAATTCACTTCATCAGCATGCTAACCCAACTCAGAAAACATCTGTAATATGTTTTATGTTCCTACCTTGTCTTTCAAAATATTTTTTTTATATCAAAAGACCTGAAAGCGTATTTTATTGAAACAATTTTGTGACAACAAAACTGTGGTAACATAACTGTCACCCTTGACTGAGGCAGAAATCAATAGGAAAAGATGAAAAAAAAAGAATTATTGGCTTAGTTGACAAAGATTGATGAAATCTTCTCTCAGAACTAAGCATAATAACTTCACAAAAAAAGAAGAGAGTCTAATCTAAAAATCACCTTGGTAAAGATCTGACTAACTGACTGGCTCTATTAACTCCAAACTAGCTTTTGACAATTCCCTATGTTACAAGTGCTGGAATTCAGTTAATTAATAAATAAAAAGGTGCATGAAATAATGCATGTTCATGTAAAAAGCAGTTAGAACCATCTCATGAGACACTTGTTTTACATATTATACACAAATATTAAAATACAAATTTCATTTAAGAGGAATTAAGTCAATGCACACCTACAGCTTAGGATGCCAGAATCAGTTCAGTTGCAAGTCTTATCCTGAGAGTTCCCAAAGCCATGCCAGAGTCACCACTACAGTCTGCTTTTAAGCTTTTCAAGTCAACAACACTAATAACCAGCTGTTTCTACTAGAAAAAGAAATGCTAGTGAGACAGACATCTGTACTGCATAGCTGCCAGATTTACTCAGTGTGTGGCCACAGGTCTTGACCCTAGTGTTGTAGAAGCCAAAGGAAAAAGACAAAAGGAATTGGCATGAAAAGCTGTACTCACAGAAAGCATCCAATATTCAAATTTCATGAAAGTAATTTTAACTGTGAGCCCTTAGAAGCATGACTCACTTCTCTTCTCCAATTTGATTCTGGCTATATCCAGAAGACAACAAGAGGAAGTACATGAGTTTTTCTACAAAGTAAGTTAAAGGTTATGACCCTTTCATTGCCATTCTTGAAAACTGACTCAAAGAGGTATGATACAGACAGACTAATAGTTGCAAACCTCAGTAACATTTCAACTACTTAAATACTTCTGCTTGAAGAGCATCGTGAAAGTATTAAAAAATAAAATCCACTAATTCTATTGTCAAGAGTTTATGATGATCATTAACTTTAGCCAGTATGGTACTCCATAAATCAGAAGGTTTTTAAGCAAAACTTATTTTTATGACATCGCTAAGCAAACATTTCTTTCATTGAGTATGATGTTACACACATAAACAAAAAAAAAAGATTAGATTATTACATTACCATAAGTTCTAGGAAGTACTGCAACCTGGAATTCAATACAAACTATTACAGCAACCCTTAAGTACAAATGGGAAACAATGCAGTAGCTACTTAAAAGCCATCCACAGCAGCAAAAAAAATTGAGTGAAGCTGAATTACCAACAAGAAACTTTTGAAATGTTGTAAGTCTATTATATTTAGTTTGTCCTGCTACAACAGTGGAAGAAGACTGAAAACTTCAACGAAAAATGTCTTGTATGTGAGACTTCACACGTGTACTTAATGAATGATGTTGATTTTTGCAACGGAAGCAATTTTAATTCCATTGTCTAGCATCTAACTACATTTTACAGATTTTTATTATGCAACACAAACTATTCTATATTCAAGTCAGCTAATACTTTACAAATAATTGGCCATAGCTACTCTAGAATATCTAAGTCATACTGCTAAACACACAGGTACTGTGCTAAGTGTTTTTCTTTTTGTCTGAATGAAATAAATCATAATAAGGGTGAGGGATACATTACAATAATGTACTCCCGCTAACGTAAAAAGTCAGGCTCTGATCTAAAGACCTTAGAAATTCTTTAAATTTAGAAGGCTTTGGAGCAGGCCTGCAGATACTTAACAGAGTATTTGTTGGACGTAAATATATATACAAAACCCTCCTGGAAAAAAGTAAGAAAGAAATTACCTGGATCGTCTTGTAATGATCTTGATGTGAAATTACTTTTTCTTTTTTTTCCTTCAAGAAATCCATTTCTAGAATACTATGTTTTTCCAGTAAATATTCTAATTCCTATAAAGTTTACAAAATAAAATACGTGAATTTACAAACTTTTGCAAATCGTGAAAATACAGATTCAGTTAATCATTCCAACTAATTTCATTTCTAAAGACTATGACATTTCCTATCATAATATACACAGAGATAAAGGGCTGTGCAAGAAAACTCTGATTGCAGTCTTTAAATTTAGACAGTATTTCCAAGAAGTAGAAGGTATCTAAAATTAAAGGCACATCCTGAAAGGCATGTCCTATGAGAAGCAGCTAAGGTCTCTGGCTTTGTCTAGTTTGGAGAAAAGGAGATTGAGGGGCAACCGTCGCTCTCTACAGCTTCCTGAGGAGNCTGAGAAGGGGAGGTGCTGATCTCCCCTCTGGTATCCAGAGCCTGGATGTGTGGGAATTGTTCAAAGCTGCATCAGGGGAGGTTCAGACTTGACATTAGGAAACATTTCTTTACTGAGAGGGTGGCCAAACACTGGAACAGGCTTCCTAGAGAGATGTCGATGCCCCAAGCCTGTCAGTGTTTAAGAGGCATTTGGACAATGCCCTTAACAACATGCTTTAACTTTTGGTGAGCCCTGAAGTGCTCAGGCAGTTGGACCTGATGATTGTTGTAGGTCCCTTCCAACTGGAACTGTTCTGTTCTATTCTAATTATTTCCATATTTTTAACAGCTTGTTCTGTCTTTCTGCATTTGCAAAGTAGCATACTAAATGTACTTTTAGCAAATGGTTTCACTAAAAAGGCAGAAATCCCACTACATAGAACCCCAATGATCTCTACCTACATCTCCAAAATGAATACAATTTTAAAAATATTCTGTGATATTGCGGAGAGCCTGTCTAGAAGCCTGCCCAACATGAACCAATAGACAGGAAGGAGAATGACACTACTGACAATAAACTTCAAAATTATTTGCTATACAAAGAGCTAAAGATTTTTATTTTTTCTTCGTGCAGCTGTTGCTCCTACCAAACTCATTCCCACTATACATAAGCTGTTGGCACCCTTTCAGTTGCTCAAGAACAACTATTTCTGCAGCCATGCAGGAAGCCAGCATAGAAACAAATGACCTGCCAGATCACTGTACAGCTATTTAAACAAAGGCACAACCGAGAGGGTCATAAGGAGGACAGAAAGAGCAGGTCTGCTTAGTTCAATCCTGTTTTGGATGAAATAATAAAAACATTTCTCAAAATTCGAAGTCTTTGATTCAACTGTAGAGATAGAAACTGATTGTGCAACACTCCTTCAATTCAGAGCCTAGCTCTCAACTTTCTTAGTCTGCATTCATGCTTCCCTTCCAGCCCTCCTCTATACACTTAATTCCTAGTAAAATCAATCCATTCCAGACCTCCTCATTTTTAGCTACAGTTACTCATCCTCATTTTCATTTCCAACAAGCCATTTCCTCCTTCCCTAGCACACCTTGATAGCTATCAAGAAACAGTATTAAGAATAGCAGAAATTAAACTTACTCTCCCATGCTTCAGTGACCTTTTGCTAACTCAGACACATAACTACAGGCATAGGCCTGCTTGGTACTCTATCATATTCAGGTCGGAAAGAATATGAAGAATTTAGTTACCAGAGCTCCCAGGAGGAAAAAAAAAAAAAAAAAAAAAGAAAAAAGTGTTATGTGTTATGTTCATAAAGATAGCCAAAGGCACTTTCAACTTCAGTGACCACATACTCACTTCCCCTCCTCCATGGGGGAACCACTATACCTTCTAACCACATGCCTCCATGCTAAGAAAACCTGTCTTTTTTTTTCCCCCCCCCTCCAGGATTT
>VZTQ01008022.1:0-34989 GCA_013400755.1 Pelecanoides urinatrix
GACGGGGACGGGGACAGGGGGGGCTTGCCAGCCCCTGCCCCACGGCTTAAAGCTCTGGGGGGTGGCGTCCGTGTGTGGGGCAAAGGGGGAGTGGAGGGGGAAGCCAGTGGCTGCATGGGGGCCCCGTGGGTCTTGCTGGTACTGCCGGCCCTGCAAGGTCCCACAGGGATCAGATGCGTGAGGGATGCTGTGCTGAGCGGCGGGCAGGGGGTCCCTGTCCCCTCCTGGGATTTGGGGCAGGCCACCAGAACTGCCTGTGCAGAGCTGCGGGCATGGCACCCCATGCCCCGGCACTGGTCCCTCCATAGCTGGGGCTGCCGAGAATCATGGCCCCTCTCACTGTCCCTGCTGTTACCACTGCAGGTGTCCCCACCATGAGTGACACGTCCTTTCCATCGTCGCGGGGTCGTGGATTTCGGCTCACCCAGCCCGGCACAACCTGAGCTGGGGGGATTGGGTTGCCAACTATAAATACCCGTGTCTGGTCGTGGCAGGGAGCTGACAGCGGTGCCTGAGCTGAAGGACGCCGCTGCTGCAGGACAATGAAATCCAACCGGGAGTGAATACAGGCGAGAAAGGAGAAGCTGGGAAGGTCTAGAAGGGCTTCTCCATGGGGAGTGAGGCTGGGCATGGTGATGGTCCCACCAGGGACCACAGCCTCTGCAAAATCACCCCTGCTGCTGGGGCTTCACGGGGCACTGATGGTGCACGGTCCTGTGCCCTCCGTGTGCCCCCACGCCAGGCAGTCCAGCTGCAGGGCTTGTGTCCTGAGCCACGGTGACATCTCCAAGCCTTGGACTGGGCTCACTCAGTGGTACGAGCCAGGCTGCACCGTGGGGCAAAGGGGCTGGCAGCACCCGGGGTGGGAAAAGCCTTCTCCGAGCTGTGTCCTCTCCCTGCCTGCAGCAGGCAGGGAGCGGGCAGTGAATCACTTGTCTGGGAGGTGGTGATGCTCTCGCAGGACCTGCTGTGGGCAGGATGCAGCCAGCGGAGGCAACAACCCTGGCAAATTGAAAAAACAAAACAAAACAAAACAAAAGAGATGGGGGGGGAAAAAGCAGAGGGGGGTGGAGAGAGCGTGGGAGCAGCCTGGGGGGGCTCACCGCAGATGGGATGGGGCCCATGGGGTGCCCTGGGTAGGGGGGGGGGCGGGTGCCAGGGCACCCCGTGTTTGCGTGTGCATGCCAGCAGAGGGGGCCCAGTCACCGCCGCCTGTACACCGTACACCATACGCCGTGCGCTGTACATCCCTACAACCAGGGACACAGGTTACAACCTACCAGCTGTCCCCGCTGCTGCTCTGACACCCAGGCAGCCGGAGGGCACGTGGGACAGCTGCCCTGGCTCTGCATCCCTTGTGTGACCAGGCCATCCCCCCACAAATGCACATGGGGGAGAGGAGCCGAGGTGGGGATGGGGTCTTGCGGGGCTTGGTACACTTGCTGTCCCCCAGCCTGCTCCCTGGGGCACACGGGGCTGGGGCTCACCGTGCTTTAGGGTTTCTATAACTCCATCTCGCCTTCCCCGTCCCCTGGTCTCACACCAAGGTTTAGTCTTTCTGCACTTGGCATCCCAGGTCTCGGAGCTGACAACTTTTCTTTCCATGGGGTTCTGCCCAGCACCCTGGTCCTGGTGGTCTGTGGTGGCCCATGGCAGTCGGTGGTAGTCCATGGTAGTCTTATGGTCATCCATGGCTGTCCATGATGGTCCATGGTGGTCCATGGTGGCCCATGATAGTTCATGGTGGTTCATGGTAGGTTAACAGTTGGACCTGATGATCTTAAAGGTCTTTTCCAACCTAAATGATTTTATGATTCTATGATTCTATGATGGACTGTGATAATCCATGGCCATCCACAGAGATCCATGATGGTCTATGGTGGTCTGTGGCAGTCCATGGCAGTTCATGGTGGCCCATGGTAGTCTGTGGTGGTCCTCAAACTGCACCAGAGCATGGTGGGCACCAAGGGCACAGCCATGCCCACCTGCCCTGAGGAGCTCATGCCCATGGGGTTCCCAGCTTGTTTTCCAGATTCTCATCAGGCAAAACCAAGCCTCAGGTCCCAAAGCTGATGATTGTTTAATTGCTAAAAAATGTTTTTCCACCTCCTGGAGCACAGCAATGCGAGCTAGCAGGACCTTGCCAAGCGTCTTCACCTCTGCACCGAGAGTGGGGCCAGAAACCTGTCAACCTCGGGAGGTGGCTGTAAAGACTGTGGCAGGCACCACAAGTGGGTGCCTGAGGCACAGTTGGCTCCACCGGGGCCGGGTGGAGGAGCCGTGTGGGCACCATTGTGCCAGGGCACGTAGGTTGCTGGGTCCTGGTGCTGCAGGAGCCCAAAGACCATCCCATCCCAAATGGGAGCGGAACATCTCCAGGTCAGGGAGGTCTTGACCAGGTGGGCATAAGACACATGGGGACGGGCGCAGGCACACAGGGTGACCTTTGCATGTACGGGCTGCCTGTGCTCCTGCTGTTGGGGAAACCTGAAGGGCTCCTTGTCTGGGTTTGGGGTTTGTGTGCCAACAGCAGAAAAAATGGAGCAGAGGCAAATGTTTTAAAGGGAAAAATGTGGGTAATAAAGCAGCTATGTTGTCCCCTTCAGTTCAGGAGAGCGGCTCTCCCAGTGTGTCAATGGTTCAGTCCCCACTGCCTGCGCCCCTCTGTGCCCCAGACCCACGGCAGGGCCCTATGAGTATCCTTGTAGGGCACCAGGACAGGACGTGTCACCCACATCCCCCCGTAGGCAGACGCTGCCCATGCTGAGCTATCCCCTCCGTCTGCTCCGGGACCCCCGGGCCAGGTATGAGGGGTCTCGGCCCCATGCCCAGGTGGACTCTTCCACCATGAAGCTACCAGCTGTCCGTGGCTTTTCCTAAAGCAGGGCAGCACCCCAGGGTGCTCCCGTGGGTGCCAGCCAATAGCCCATGATGCACGATGGCGATGCAGGGTGCAGGAGGGGCTTATGGCTGGAGTGGGGGATCTGTCTTTCTGATCCCAGAGAGAGGTTGGAGAAGGTCTGCAGAATCCATCCAGGTCCCAGAAAGCCCCAGTGCCTCCTGAACCTCTCCCCGTCCCTGCATCCCACTGAAGCATGGTGCCCAGGACAGGCCTGGGAGTCCCCAGGGGCTCCCCAGCACCTCCCGGAGCAATTACACACCAGGGTCAGCTCTGGTGGCACGGCATTGTCAGAGCAAATTCCTCTGCACTGGGGAGCTGCCCTGGACAGCTTCTCTATCGCGGGGTGCCCAGACCCCTGAGCTCTCCAGCGGGTCCCTGGGCCTGACAGGCATGTGGCACTTTTTTGGCCAGCGTGGCTCCTGCGTGGCCCAGGAATGATCTCCCAGGGTTATTTCTGACTCACAGGACAGGAAACATTTCGGGGTTTAAGCCGAGCTGAATAATGTGCTCATTTCCTTGTGCCGACTACAAAGCACCTGCTCCAGGGGATTTATGGAGTGCCGGCCTCTCACACTCACTGCACGGCTGCCCGCCCGGATGTTTTTATTTTCCCGGGATGGCCAGAAAGTGCCAAGGCCTGTTTTCCTAAACACCCTGAGCCCTCCCGGCACGTTTCCCTTGAGGGGAGCCCAGGCAGAGCCACAGGCAGCAGCACACCTAGGGTGCTGGGCTACCTGGGGTCCCAGGGTGCTGAGGTGCCAGGGTGGGTGCCAGCACCCTGCCAGGGCTGAGGGCAGCAGGGATGCGTGGCTAACCCACTGGTGCCAAAACCTGGCCTGGCACAGAACAGCCACAGCTGGGTTAAATGGCTGGGGAGAGTGCCAAAGGATGAGAGAGAGGGATGGAGCATGGGGGCAAGCAAGGGAGGATGAGACCATGTGAGAGAGGGCAAGAGGGCAAGGGAGCCTGAGGGAGCCATGGCGTGGGGCTGCCCAGACTGTGGAGCCCTGCCTGCCACCAGCTGCAGGGAGGAGTCACCCAGCCTGGGGTGGGCAGAGCCCATCCCATGGCTGGGGACCCACAGACACCATCCGACAGCAGACCCTACCCCACAGCTTGGGACCCATGGACACCACCCCACGACAGACCCCATCCCACGGCTGGGAACCCACAGACACCATCTGACCCAGGCTTGTAGAGCCCCTGCAAAACACTGCGCCCAACCCGTGGGGTGGAAACAGCTCTCTCCTGTGAGGAGGGTTGGGGTGTGAGCACTGAGACCGGGGACACCCATGGGACACGCAGGGCATGCCAGCACATCTCCCAGCCCATGCTCCTCCAGTGGCATGGAGCTCCATCCAGCGGGCAGCTAGCCTGCAGGGTAAGGTGACATCAAGTTTTTCATCATGTCCCCTCCGCTTTGTCCCCTTTCTGAAGCAATGGCCTCATTGCTTTAGTCCTGGTGGGATTGGCTCTGATCCCACCTGTAGTTCCAGCGTCCGGGAGCTATCCCGTCTGGCTTACGAGCTGCAGAAGGAAGGACGGAATGAGCCAGCTGCCATTCCCTGGGTAACCCTTTGCCCCCTCCTGTCCCCCTTCCTGGCTCCTGGTTGCCCAGCTCTTCCTGGGGTCTGGCTGCTCCGGTAAGCATTGGGTGTTCAGGTGAGCAGACATGGCTCAGAGCTGGCATCTGCCTGCACCCTGCCCGGGTTCCCTGGGGGCTCTGTGGCTTGAAGCATCTTCAAGACGCTGGGCAAGGAGAGATGCCCGCATCCCACAGCCGCCCTGGGGCCCAAGGCAGCACCAGGATCCTGTTGGGGCAGGTCGGCCCAGCAATAAGTTGGGGTTGTTTTTTTTTTTTTTTTTGCTGTTTAGAGAGAAAATAAAGTGCTTGCGGGGAGCAGAAGCCAAACTCCCCAGTGCCTAAAACAGCAATCGCAGCACTTCCTTGGATTTATGGTGTTTGCTTTCACAATGCCAGCCGGGATCCTGTTTGCTTCCTGCTCTGCAGCTGCAGTCCCAGCTGAAGACTCAGGAGATTCAGGTTTTATAACACTCCTGGATCCTGCTGATGGCAACTTGTCCAGCATCGTTATTACCCCTGTGCCTCCTGCGAGGCTGGGGTGGGCTCTTGTCACCCCATCTCAGCACTCACCAACTTGGGTGCTTGCCCCTGACCATCCACAGCATCCCATCCTCCGGCACCGGGGGTTGGAACAGCAGGTCTGCAGAGGGAGCACCTAACCTTTGCTGCGAGAGGAGGCCAGCAACGCTGTGCCCTCCATAGGGTGCAGCACCCAGCTCTTTGCAGGCATAGCTACAATCTGAGAGCCTGGCCAGGCAGGAGCAGCTGGGTCCTGCCAGGAGGATGCTGAGACACAGATGTGACCTTCTGAGGGGTCGCGGGATGCTCAAGAGTGGTGACTGTTCCTCACTTGCATGCCTGGGCATGCAGTCAGTCCCTGCTGTTGGCCTCTGCCTGATAAAACAAAGTGACTGAACGTACAGCGAGGCACTTCTTCCAGTCCCTACATCCCTTCTGTGGCTCTTACCTGGGTCTCAGTTGTGTGAGCAAGATGTGAGCACCAAAACCAGCTGCGTCCTTTCATTCTCCAGGACAAAACCTCCCCTGGCATGCACTGGTTAGCGCAGCCAGAGAGGGTATCAACTCCTCCAGCCACAGCATCCCTTGGGTACCCAAGCTGAAGCTCTCAAGCACCAAATCCAACTGCAGCTGCTGCTTTCCAAGCTACAAGATCCCTCCTGTACAAGCCAGACTGAAATGCTCTGGACCCCCCATGGGGGTGTGTGCTGGGGCCAAGTGAATGCCCAGGGGATGCAAAAGTGGGGGAAGGAGACCGGCCAGGAGGAAAGAGTGGGACCAACAGGCTGCGGGGGACCACCAGCCCCGTCCCTCAATGCACAGTCACAGTGCAGAGGGTGCTTCGCTGCCCAGGTCCCTCTGCAATGTGCTGAGGGGTGTTCTGACCCCCTTTCCTCCTCCTCTGCATTTACCCAGTGAACCGTTTTGATGAAATACCCAAAGGCCACAAGTGGGCTGGTAGCTTTAACCCTCTCTTTGGGAAACCGGAATGGCTCTAGTAACCCCAGGAATGCCTCCCCATGTCCCCAGCGGAGCAGGGGCAATGCCCCTCCACATGGCCAAGAGATGCTCTCGCCTCAGATTTTCAGCTCCCTCCTGGAAGCCTGGCCAAATCATGCAGGCCTCCAAATGAAACCCACCGCTTTTGTTTAACATTTGCTGTACTCGGTGATGAAACAATGATGGATTATTTCATTGTGGTTACTAGCATGCCAGACTTCTTTTTCCAAATACGCAATAGGAATATTCATTTACAGCTCCGACAACAAATGCTTTTATCCTCCTTATATAGTAACAACTCTGCACCAAAGATGAGTTTCATTTGTCACTGATACACTTCACCATCCCGGCTCACAACCCCACAGTTGGCAGGTTATTCACGGGTGCCCTGAGCTTCTCTGATTTATTATCAGCCTTTTTCAACTGATCCCACCCTTGCTGCCCTCCAGCCACCCCACCCAGAGGGGCACAGCATCATTCAGGGGACTATGAGAGGGCTGGGATAACTCTCTAAAGGGAGATGCAAAGGGCTGCTCCCTTGGAAAGGAGAGCACGAGATACAGGATGGGGATGCAATGTGATGGCAAGGGCGCCTGGAGCAGCAGCGCGAAGGGACTATGCCTTCAAATCTGAAGGTGGCGAATCCAAGGCGGATAAAAGGAAGCGGTTTTTTTTTTTCACTCCTTGCTTAATTAGGCTGCTACAGGAAAATGCTCAGGCCAAAATTTAGCAGGATTCAAGGAGGGATTGGGCATTTATGGGGATAACAAAAATATCCAGCTATAATAGCAGATGCCAACACAAATTCTGGAAGGGATATTAAGCCTCACGCGTCAGGGTGTAAACCTATCTCAAACTCTCAGAAAGTAGGCAGCTTAACGCAGGGGCAGATGACCCACATATGCTACCGCTACCACCACCGCCTCGCTGCCGGCACGGCCCCGCGCTGGCCGAGCCACTGGCTGGACCGTCCCCGAAGCCCCGTTTCCTGCTGCCAGCAGCGCCTCTGAAGAGGACTGCGAATTTCTCTTGGCAATTCAGCCCTTCGCTTGTAGCTCCCTGGGGCCACGTGGCTCCCAGGGCTCTGACCTCCTCCACCTCAACCATCCCCTTGCTTTGCCTGCTGATAACAGCCTTATCACTTCAACCCAGAGGCAGCCCCCTGTGTGGACCACAGGCACATCTCTGGGTGGTGTGGCACCTTCCCACTTCTAGCCAAGCCCATCGTTTCCCTCTCAGGTCACTTGTTGTCCAAATGCACCTTCGCCTCCTGATTTCATCCCTCCTGTTCCCTGTTTCTGTTGGGGCCAGTCTCCAGCTTCTGAAAGAGGCTGCTCAGCTCTGGTGTCTCGTGGGTGCTGCACGTATGCAGGCATGGCCCTGCTTCCATGGGCACTGCTCAGATGAGTCCTGGGTCATGCCTCACACAGAGCCTTCCTTACCTGCCCCACATCAGGGGCAATCGCCATACTGCCTGCTTTTGGCCAAAAAAACCCGCCACCCCCAGACCAATGCGTGGCCACACGCCTGGCACGGCTGCAGCCCAGGCTGGTGTGAAACTGCCGTGCTGTGGTACCCAGGAGCTGGGTGCAAGCATCTCCCTGAGGATGGTGCCACTGCATCCCACACTGGTTGTTAACAGGGTGCCTGTGCTGCTCCAGTCCCTGTGAGATGGGATGCTCCCAAAACCTTGGCCGCTGTGAAGGATCAGATGGCTCAGCGCGACCACAGGGGAGCGTGGAGCTCTCCTGGTCAGGGGCCAGGGACTCCCGTGCTTGCTGCTTGCGCGCTCACCACCCTGCTGAGGGCAACCCTGCTGGGGTCCCTTGGATCTCCCCTCGCTGCGGAGCTTTGCACCCACAGGGGCTTCCAACTGGAGACATTTCTGGAGGGCATGAATCAGCTTTTCACAGCTTGTTAAAAATCTTGATCCTACCTCTTGTTTTCATGCCTTTCAAATCAGGAAATGAGTTTTACAACTTTTCCAGTGGGGCACAGCTGGTGGCCAGGGTCGTAAAGCTGAACTTTATAAATATCTCTTGTTGGGATCAGGGGAAGAGCATTAAAAAGGCAGAGAGAGAGAGAGAGAGAGAGAGAGAGAGGAGGGAAAGGAGCAAAGGCAATTGAGAAGCAAGGCAACCTCGGTGAAGAAGCCCAGTTCAACACCGGCCATGGCCATGCGAGCGCAGAAGATGGGGTGTGCTTGGGGCAGGCTTTGCCTGCTGCTCTCCCTCCTCCTCCAGCTGCCAGGCTCCCAGGCCAAATGCTACTTCCAGGCTAAAGGTAAGTGGGAAGGTGAGCCGGGATGACACCGATGGGAAGAGGAGGCCTCAGGTTTTCCTGGGGCGGCAGGGCTCTGCCCTGTGCGCCTGCAAAGTGCGGAAGGGACTGTGCTGAGCTCAGGAGCGTGATCGTGGGCCAGTGATGAGTGGAAGGAGCAGTCTATAAACCACAGAACAGCTCCCCAGGGCTCTGGCTGAGAAACAGCTCGTTGGGCCATGAAGAGCTCCTGGCAGGAGCCCGGCTGGGGCCGACTGTGCAGGACTAGCAGCAAAGGGAGAAGGGCTGCCCTTCTTTCCTCTGCTGCCTCCTTCCAGGGCTGCAGAGATGCTCAAACCCCAAGGGGTGCTGGATATGCCCTCTCTAGAGAAGCAAGAGCTACTTGCCTCTGCCCCAGGCCCCTGGGGCAGTGGGAAGAGCCGCAGGGCATGGCCAGAAGAGGATGGACAGGAGCATTGCCCTTGGCAGATGCCTGGACATCCCATATCTGCACGGTGGCAGAGAAGCCACCAAGTATCTTCTGTACCATGGGGCGGGTGGGAGGTCATGACTTCCCCCCTGTCCCCTCTTTGAGGGCAGAGGGGTGCCAAGGAGGCTCCCACACGCCCCAGCGCAGACCCATGTGTGCTCATCGCCACCGTTTCCTTTGCAGCTCCCTGTGAGTACGAGGGGAAGCAGTTCTCCCTTGGGGAGTCGTGGCTGAGCACCAACTGCCTGCTCTGCACCTGCCTGCACCCCATCGGCGTGGGCTGCTGCGAGACGTGAGTGAGGGGCTGAGGGGTGCTGGGGGTGGGCTACTGCTGGTGATGCTGCCCTGCCACGGCACCTCTGCAGAGAGGAGGGTCGTGTGGGTCTGGTGGCTGCAAATGCAGCAGAGCAAATGTCAGAGCTCCTCGGGGCTGCGGAGTGCCAGGCCCTGGGGGACAAGGGGCAGAGGTGAGCAGGAGCCCACCGGGGTGTTGAGGGTGGTGGGGTGAGTCGGGGAGACAAAAGTGGGGGCCGGGTGTGTCTCAGCACAGCGAGATGCCAGGAGCTGTGGCCTAGCTGGCCTGGGAGACACCCCGGCCGGGGAGACTGGCAGTGGAGGAAGCCACCCAGCCCTGCCAGCAGCCCCCTGGCACGGACCAGGGGAGCTGACAGCGCTGTGCCCTCTCCCACAGCACCCAGCACCCCATCGACTTCCCCGACTGGTGCGAGGCCCACTACGACTCACAGACCTGCCAGATCTCGGTGGTGCAGAAGGCCAACCCCAGCCTGCCCTGCGTGAAGAGCATGGAGCACGAGTGGGGCTCGGTGGGCACCCCCGAACCGCTGAGCAACAAGGTGCTGGGCGCGGGGCTGAGCAGATAGAGGCTCAGCAGCACCCTGCACCCCCCCGGCATCATCCTCCCTCCTCCAGAGCACACCTCCCGCATGCTCCAGACCTGCCCCATCCCGTAGAGACGTCACTGCTGCCACCTTTGAGGGAAACCACTATCCACACACTATGGTTCCTGGTTAATATTTACACCCTAGCGCTGCCACAGTACAGCTTTGCTTCCACCTTCAGCTTCCTGAATCGAACCGGGACCCCTCCCCAGGAGATGCCCTGCGCAGGCCGGGGAAGGCGGATCCTACGGGATCTCTTCCCAGGTGTGCAGGAAATCTCCAGCTACTAAAAAAAGGGGTACAGGACCAAATTAGCCTGCATCGCGGCAGTCTTGTAATCCTGCATCCAGCCTCAAGTTAAGCAGCTCCCTCCTCCCTCCGAGAACCCCGTCCCCCTGCACAGCAGCTGCTGGGAGCTCGCTGGGGAGCACCACGGCCCTTCGTGCAGGATCTGCCCCTTCTCTGCCCCGGAGCGCAAGGGGCACAACCCACCTCTGGAACCACTAAGGCCCCTGCTGCCACCGCTCCTGGGGCCAGAGGGGGTCCCCGGCACTGCAGGCCAGCCCTGGGCAACACTGCAACGGAGCCAGCCCGGGGCGGGCGGCAGAGCCGGGGGAACCACTAGATGTCCCCAGGGGAGGCCCCCATCCCAGCTGCAGGGGAGCGGGGAGGGGAGCTAGGTGCCCTGCTAGGGTTCAGGGAGCTGAAGAAATCGCATGTGCCGGGGTGGAGTTGGCTGCCCTGGCAGCCTGCCCCAGCTGGTGCCATGCCTGTGTTGTGCAGAGCCTTGTGTAGATGTTTCTGTTCTTGCAATAAAGATATTCAACAAAGAGGAGGTCTCCAGCCTGTTACTGTCGTGCAAAGTGGGCTGTGTCCACCACTGGGAACAATGTACAAATAAGGCTCTTGAGAAGGCCAAGTTTTGCACAATTCTGGTGTTTATTAGATTTCCATGCAAAGAAGAAAACTCTTTGAAAAGTTTGGTAGAAACGGGGAGCTGGCTGTTGAGGAGGGAGACCTCCATCCCAGCTCCTGAATGCACAGCAACACATTCACTCCAGCTTCCCTGGGATCCCGCGACCAGCAGGATGCCTTCGCGCCCAGGAGCGCAGGCAGAGAACAGCCCAGGCGCTCAGCGCTTCTCAGTTTTGGATCATCACTATCGCGCTGCCACAGCACGCGACCACCAGCACGTGCCGGCAGCGCAGGGCCGGCCTGCCAGGACCTGCATCCTCCGGGTGAGCGTAACAGGGTCACTGGGCTGCGCACAAGACACCCCTCACAAGAGGCGGGACGCGTGCCAGGGCAGGAAAGCAGGCTCCCACCCAGCCCAGGTGGCCAGCGTGCCTCACCTGGACGCCAGACCTCTGCTTGTGGGGTCTCTCTGTAGAGGGGTGGCCTTCACCCAAGGCTGGTATGGGACTTCACTGGAAGAGCTCCCCTCTCCTTTCCCTGGGATGGGTCTTTCCCTCTTGGAAGCCTATCATGGGGTGAAGGCATGTTGGGCCATTTCCTGGGAGGCAGATTTCTTTTTGGTGAGTGCTGGGACTCGCACCTTCATCCAGGCAGGAAGGTCCAGCTCCCAGCTGAGGGCTGCAGCACAAGACACCACAGCAAGCAGAGTGTTCCTCCACCTGCAGGTGGGACAGACTTGCCCAGCCCCGACTTGGGCATCACAGATGAACCCAAGGGCACACTGGGATGCAGGGCCCGCAGCATGCTGGTGACAGTCCTGCCTGCCATTCCCACCGGCAGCACAGCCTGCAGCACCGCAGGCCCCTACCAGCTCTCCCCACTTCAGATGGTGATGGAGTTAGTGCTGGAGAACTGAGATACGTAGGAAGCCAGGATGGGGTTGGTGGGAAGGACTTTGATGGGCAAGTCCCAGCTGAAAGTGTCCACTTCCATCTGCTCCACCCCAGTCCAGGTGACGGCCTCCGACTGGCTCCCACGAACCAAGCAAGTCCCCGCCGACTCCCCAGAGGTCACAAACTCAAAGTGCAGTCTCCACTTCAGGGACACTGTGGGCAAGAGGGAGGTCAGCAACCAATACCACAAGGGATGGGGACAGCAGCTGTCTCAGCGCTGGCTGTCCTGGCAAGGGGACACGCAAATAAGCCCACTCATGCAGGTCAGCTCCCTCCCACAGGACACAGCCCTGCTAAGCAAGGGCAGGGCTGGGGACATGGCAGTCCTCCTGCAGAGACAAGCAGGGGCGGGTCCCTTCCCTGGTGGCCACTAACCGATGTTGGTGGTGAATCCCGGGGTAGAGCTGAGCGGGATGGGCAGGCTGAAGCTGCTCTGGGCTGTGTGCAGGCAGGCCTCCTGATGGCGGGCGTGCGTGCTGAAGGAGACGGGCTGCCCCCTCCGGCGCTGGAACTCCTCCTGGATGCTCTCCTCCGTCTGCAGGCTCACTGAGAACTGAAGGGCAATCGGCAGAGCGCTCGCTCTCACAACCTCACACAGCCCTGGTGCAAAGCCCCAGGGCCTCCGTTTCCCAAATGAGCTCAGAACTGGAGCTGTTCCCCACCTCACACCCCAAGGGACACCTCACTGGGTCCCACTAGAAGCCCTCAGTAAAAACCCCACAGCAGCCCAGCACCACCCCAATCCCTTCTTCCTCTCCCCTACCTGAAACCCCTGCCTCTGCCCACAGTGGTCCTGAAGCCAGCACTGACCTGCAGACACGGGATGTCTCCTTCTGAGAAGTTAAAGGTCCCAATCACATCCTCTCCAATCTTATACACGGTCTTAAAGATGCAGAATGTCCCCACCTTCCCACGAGTGTTGCTGATGTTATAAAGATCTGTGGAGCAAGAAGAGACGGGGGGAAAGGGTTGCAGCAGCACAAGGCTCTGCTCCATAGAGCACTTGGGGTTGATCACGGAGCCCAGCAGACACAACTCCACGCCTGCTGCTTGGGTGTGAAAGACAGACCCTGGAGGTGGCATTCCCTTTGGGAAACGCCTGCAGTGAGCAAGAGCAAACCACACACTGGCTGTGATACACTGGGGAGAGAGTCTCTCTGGCTGAATTAGGAAGAGCCTCAGACTGGCAGGGAGGAGCCCGTGGGAAACTCTGACCCAAGCCGGCCCCGATGGAGCTGCTCCATAGGCCCAATCAGAGCTTCGCTTTGCCAGCGAGAGATTTTTGCAGCGAGCCCTGAGCTGTGCTTCACACCCAGGTTAGGACAGCAGGTTCAAGCAGGGGATATGACCTACGCAGGCTGCGTCGGGAGGTGGCCACCATGAGCAGTTCTGTCGCCAGGTCCGCCAGGCGAGAGTCTTTCTTCAAGCCCTCCTCCTCCTCCAGGAAGGGGTTTGAGGGTGCAACAGCCTCATCCTGTGGAAACTGGTAATCCTTGAGCCCTGGGGAGAAGGCGAGAGTGTCAGTGGGGCAGGGTGCAGCCAGGCCTGTGCTTGCAGGGAAGGCAGCACGTGGCCTTACCGTGCAGCACGAGGACACGGAAAGGAACACGCAGGAGCTTGATGGGAGAGTTGACACGTTGGCAGCCAATGGTCAGCTTGTACATGTACTTCACCGACTGTCCCCGGAAAGAGGGAGGGCCGTCTATGGGCAGCGTCTCACAGTACGAATCTGCAAGGAGCGCAGAAAAGATTGCTTTCCAAGGCCAAAAGAAGCTCCTGGAGTTGTCACTCACAGGCTCCCTGCACTGAGGGTTAGGAACAGCAGCGGGGCTGAGCTAGGGACAGTGCCTGGTGCTTTCTGCCATCTCCTCTTTCCCACAGCAGGCCAAGCACATCTCCGGCTTCCCTGCACCAGCGCACCGCTCCTCACATCACATGCGCCGTCATCCAGACATTGCTTCCAGCACATACAACCACACACAAAAACTCTGCCTCAAAAGAATGTGAAAGATGTAAAATCCAGGAACACAAACACATGAGAGCTAAACTTACTCATCACGAGTTCAACCTGAATCTGCCTCTGCGCACTTCCTTCGCATGCCGCTTTCACGATGCAGTCACACGCTGCCGTTTCCTCAGGGCTCTGCCCCATGCAGCAGAGAGATGCCAACCAATACCTCATGCCTCTTTTGATATTCACTTTACACAAACCCCAAAGTCAGCAATAAAAATTAGTTTCTTCCTGTGTTTTTCTCTGAAGCACCATGTCTAAATGGCCAAGAAACAATTAAGAGATCTTCACAACAACCTGTGGTGTATCCCCCTTGACAGACTGATGACTTAGACCACAAAGCCTCTGACTCTGAGATCTCCGAGATGCCAGGGCCTGGCTTTACATCGCATTCAGCCCTCTCAAAGCCCCTTGGCCACCACACAAACTCCAATGCTTCTCGACGCAGCATGAACACTTCCGCAGCTTTCCCAAACCGCACACTGTATAATAAGAAAGGCGCAAACAGTGAACTGTGGAAAGTCTCCACCTCTCTGGCTTGCCCACCATGACGCAGATACACCCTGCCAGAGGAAGGGCACCATCCTGCTGTGAAACCACAGATCCTTCCCCATGTCTGGCACATCCGAAAGATTGAGGCTTAGATTAAAAGCTAGGGTTACATTTTAAATGTAACTTATAGATTTAAAATAATAGAACTGGAAGGAAGAAAAAAGCCCGTGCTAATGCGTAGCACTCACAGGCTGTCACACCTTAAAACACAAGGCTGTTCCTTTGGACCAGGGTGCAGATAAAGCTGAGAATTGTCCTGACAGGGAGGAAAATCAGATATTTCCAAGGAAAGAAGCAGACTGCTGTAACCCTCTGTACCAGGCTTAACAAGAGTTCTCACAAAGACCTTCATGCCCAGTGAGGATAATCTGAGCAGAGACCACCGCTGAGGAGAATGGGCAGTTTGCTACCTGGCACAGGAATGCCGAGACTTGGGAAGTCCCAGCTTCCGTTGCATATCCCAGAAGGAAGCACATTCCTGGTGCTACGGATGCCTTCCTTACCCACCCGCAGTACCCTCTGGCTGGGCTCCCAGCCTGTGTCCAGGCTGCTTCCATTTCCTCCCCTGTCTGTGATCTACCAAATATTTAAAGGTATTACAAAACTGAAGAGGAGGCAAAAACAGCCAGAGAAATGACTTGAGGGCTTGAGAAAATGTTTTATGGTGACAAATGTAAAGAGCTCAATCTGGGCAGTGTGTCAAAGGGATGGGAGGTGAGTCAACTTCAACATATAGGCACCATAACAAGGGGAAGACATTGGGGAATAAGCTGGTTGGCAACCGAAAACAAGGTCTTTTATCAAGAGACAGCCTGACACAACCTCAGCTATATGTGCCAGCTCTGGCTACAGTTTAATAACACAGTGCTTTGCTGAAGGAGAATTAAGATTTCTTGGGGTTTTTTTTGCCTTTCCAGACTGTGCAGCAAAACTCAAAACTTCTGAAAAACAGGAAATGAAGAATTAAGATACACACCCACACAGCCTTAACTCTGCCTCCATGGAGCTGGCAGGAGCCCCCAGGAATGATCTGCAAGCGTGCCAGCTGCAGTCTCGCGTGAGAGGAGCAGCACCGCAGGCCGACGGGATCGGTGTGAGCAGCCTGGCAGAGCCAGGGCTGCGAAAGCGGGGTTTCAGTGCTAAAAAGCCCAGTGTCACACACAGCAGTATCGCACGCAACACATGCAATTGATGTGTGCATGACACAACCAAGGGGAAAGGCTGTAACATACAGCCAAGGAACCTCAAAGTGTAGAAGAGTTTGTGTCCTTCCTATGGAGCTGCATTCAAGAACAAGGCAGATGCAGGCTGCTTGTGCCAGTGTCACCCAGTTGCAGAGCGGACACACACACACACACACACACACAGAATACAACATCACTGGGAAGGACAGACTATCGCTAGCTTAGCTGGGGGCTGCACACCTTCTGCCTGCAAAGCCAGCGCACAGGGAAATCCTTTTAATCCATCCCAGCCACCTGGAGGTTGGACTGTAGTCACTGATCTGCTCTCCCAGATACTGCTGAGCCTGCCTGAGATGCTCCAGGAAAAGGGGTTTCCCCCTGCTCCTGGGGAACAGATGCTCCAGCTCTACACCTGCCAGCAGCGAGGAGCGCAGGATAATCCAGGTGAGCCTCAGGCCGGCTGAGATTTCTGCCTCCTCCTCTTCCCTGGCATGGCCACTTTCAGAAAGCGGCTCCAATGAGGCAGGGCCAGCTTCCTTCCCCCACATGCTGCTGTAGAATAATAAGTAAATAACTAAATGTGCTCAGATGATAGGCTTTCCAATTTAGGAGACACAGCCCCATCCTGCTAACCACATAGCCAAGCCAGGTTGGTTTCACCCTGTCCACCTTTCTCTGCAGTCAGGCCCCTCCAAGCCTAGAAAGGCAGGAGATTCCAGCTTCAAAACCAGCTCATCACAGCCCACAGCTCCTTGGTCTCACTTGCAGCTCTGCTCTCACCTCCCCAGAGCTCAATGCTCCAGCGGAGCCCTCTCCACCACAGGCACTGCCTCTCCGCTCCCTTTGCCCTGTGACTTGAGAGGTCTCCGTCAACCGTTCCCAGAACATCCCTAGGACAACCCGAGGAAGCTGTCCGCGTGCAGCCTGCAATGCCTAACGTAACACTGCTGCTGGACCATGGGCTGCTGGAACACAAAGGAGATTCAACACAAACTCACAGGCTAGTCATGCAGCCACTGACCAAGAGACAACAGCACATACTTGTATTTTCACAGCTGTCTACTCAGGTAGAAGAAGCTGCCTGGAACAATGAAAATGAGTTGCTGCAAATTCCTTGTGAAAAGGATGAAAATTTCCCTAAACAGCAAAAGGGAAAGTTGTGATGAAGGAGAACTTAAAGGGCATCCACTGGAAGGACACCATTTGAGGTCTTTGGAGACATGGAGAGCTTTGAGCAGAGAAGATGAGAAGTGCACACTTTTACAGCAGGAAAGCTAAAACAGGCAGAAGACTCTGTTATCTCCCGGACAGCCACAACCTGAAGAGCAAGCACGGACTTTTGGGGACACCAGCCTAAATCCCAAGAATACTCCAGTGTGGCTGAAGAAATAAAGGCAAGGAAATGCAGGTGTGTGTAACTGTTCCTTCAGCTGCAACCAGGTATTTCAAAACTGTTTATGCCTCGCCGCTACACAATGGATCTTCGGCAAAGGACATGGGCCAGGGGCAGGACTGCGGGACACGTTGCAGTATGCAGCCCTCACATGGTGGAGAACAGACTCTGGATGAGCACCTTGCCTTCTGCAAGCACCAGGGTCTCCCACTTGCAGCACTCAGGTCTGCAAAGCCAGCTTGGAGAGCAGGGCTCCCCACACGCAAGCTCTCCGAGCAGGGGAGAAGAAGACAGGACTCACAGGACTTTGACTCCCCGGGATCCAGTCGCAAGTCACAGAAGAGAATCTTTGGTGGAGTGGACAGGATACACTGACCCCGCTCTCCTGGAAGAGAAGGAGAACCACATGAATGCTCCCCAGCCTCGGGGCCCCGGCACAGGCCAGGCCGGCCTTACCCTCACAGGGAGGAATGGGGAGAAGAGGTTGAGGAGGAAATATCTCATGCCCTTGTCAGATCATGAGACATTCCCAGAACAGCTGGACAGACAACCCTCACGTTCTGCTCCAAGCTAGTGCCACTTTGATCTCAGCATTAACAAGGTCCTGCAGCAGCCATCACCGGGGAAGCACACAAGGAAAGCAACACGGACTTTCCGCTCGCTTCTAAGCATGCTGCCCTCAAGATACATGTTATAGTCTGCTTGACTCCTGCTCGCTGTGCTCTCACCATCCCTACCTGGAGTTACAGGAGTAAAACTCACCTCTGTTGGGGACGAAGACTGTCTCATTCTCTGCCTGCACATCATGCTTGCTGCCATCAGAGGGAGGGAGTGCTACCCGGTTCTCGCTGGCGTGAAACTGGCAGTGGATCTGGGCGCTGGCCCACGCCAGCATCTCACTGAAAGCAAAGAGCAACACTCGTGTCTATGCTTTAAACCTGGGTTACAGCAAGCATGAAGTGACATGCAGAGCCGCACTCCGAGGCATCTCCACTAATAACGTGACCATCAGGGAAATGGGCAGGGTCAAAAGCAACAAATATCTGCAGCCCAGGTTCAGCTGCCCCTGCGCACAGCGCCTGGCTGCCCCAAGCTCGATACTCCTCAGGGCAGGCAGGGCACAGCCGTGCTCCCTCCCCACAGCACCGTCCCCCTCAAGAATATTCTCTGGTTGTGTCAGACCAGAGAAGGATGCTTCTGAGTCCTTCACGAGGACCTATTTTCTCCTCATGATGCAACAGATTTGTTGACAACTATAGGGGAGGTGACGGTGTCATTTTGCCCCCTCTCTGTACAGCCACAAGAATCGGTTGCATCCAGCATGAAAAATAGTCTCACAGTTTGGACTCTGCTACAATCTCAGCCATTCCACAGGCATTTCCCATGGCATTATTGGCACCTTTCAGTTTCCAAAACACTCATCCATTTTTATTTCAATAGTGATCTCGTTAATTTAGCCAGTGTATGGTTCCTCTGGTGTTTTCTAACATCATGATCTGATTAGTAAGCACTGACACCAGAGTTTTAGGTGGCAGAGGGATTTTTTGTGGCACATGAATATCTCTTGATGTGACACATCAAAGCAGTTAAACATCTAGATGAACCAGAGAAAAAGGTGTGCTGCATTCGTTTCAGCTGACTAATAATGCGCTATTTGATCTTTTGTATGGGCTGGCTGCCTTTACCCAAACACGTGTTGCTTACTCTACCCAGTTACCTCTACCCCCACAACTGTAATTCTCTATGTTCAAAAGTACCAGCACAGCTTTTCCATAAGGGCTGCTGTAACATTTTCTGTTGTAAGGTATCTGCTATATGGAAACAGAGAAATGCTCTTGCTTAAGAGACAATGTTTACTAATTTTATATAAGCTTAGCATGATTACAGTACCTTCAAACACCGTATTTTGAATCTTCCCCCCCCCCCCCCTTTTTTTTCAGTATTGCCCAACAATATGCCATGGAATGTTTTTTTTTTTAACCAGACACCCAAACAAAATTTGCATGTGCCTTCCTACCAGCAGACCTGGCTTGTACAGCTGGCAGGGTGCAGAAGGATCCTGCACTGGTGCTGAGGTCGCTTCCCTCCTCTCTCACCCCCCACTACAACTCCTGTAGGCCCACAAGGGCCACGCTCCACACAGCCTTTGGGCAGAAGAGCTTTGTTTCTTGTATGCCTTGTACACCACAATCAAAGTAACTTTCTGCCATTTACTTACTGTCCTTCAGTTCTGTCCCTATGCTTGAAATGGGTGTCTCTCAGTCCTTCCAGCTGTGCCACAACTTTTGCCAGCCCTGAAAACTTCTCATCCCTGACAGGTCTATCTGCCTGTTGCAGTGACTGCACTTTGATCTGGCTCCTGCCTTTACGCAACCTACAGCTTCAATTTTCAAACCACCAATCTATTTGGTGTCACCACTTGTATGACTTAGCCAGGTCTTGTCAGTTTGGTCACCTGCTTTTTTATTTTAAAAACTTCCCTTTTCCTAAGAGGTGGTTGTCTATGGATCACAACACACCTGAAGTTCCCAAATGAAGCTCCCATAGCTGTGCTGTGAAGCTCCAAAATTGCTCCACTTGGTACCTTTGAAGTCCCACATGTTTCAGTACCGGGAAAAACAGCACTGTTTTTCCACAAGACAAAACTCCAGAAAGCTACATGCTTATGCCACGGCTGAATTTGAAAGCTGAATTCAGCAGGCATGAGGAACCAGGAAGAAAAGATGGAAAGTTAAGGAAGGCAATAAACAAAGAAGCCCTACAGCAGTAAGACAAAAAACTGCTTTGCTGCTGCTGAGACTGCAAGTGCTGGAAGTGGGTCCACCAAAACAATCACGTGTGAAATGCCTACTGGTGATGAAACTGACAGGGCTGGAAACGGACACTTCCAGGAAGGGCTCAATGGGAAAGCACTCTCCACGCCCTGGAGAATCAGACAAGGCGACACACTCAGCGGACATGGAGGCTTTCCGTGACTACTTATGTGGAGTCACCCACTGTGAGCCAATATAGGAAGCTCCCATCTCCTCGGGTTTCCTCAACACCTATTTCAGGCACAGTAATGATAAGGGGAGATGCAGCACTCAAAGGCTGGGCCACAGAAAATGCTGCCACAGACAGCTGCATCTTTCTGATTCTAGGCAGTGCTTGCCCCTTTGCCTGCCAGCTCTGGAGGCAGGGATCACACTGATATGTCAGCAGTACGCTGACGGAGATTGCTGCTTTCACAAACATAGGAAACAATGACGTTGTCTGTATGTAGCCCTGTGAGACTGTCACCCTGGTGTAACTAGATAACCCGCTTCGACAGCCAGTTTGACTTCATTTCCTGCCAGTAACCCTGTCACTGAGGGCTCACCTGAGGGGCAGTTAAGAGCATCTCTAACTGCATACTTTTTTCCTCATCTCTTTATTGGGGCCAGACAACCAAAATAATTACCTCAATTTCAGCCCTGAAATAGCGATGGTGCAAAGCACCCTTAAGGAAGTACCTCAGGCAGGGAAGTCACCAAGTGGCTGAGCTGGCACCATTGCCCCACAAGCCAGACGTGACTACATCTGGCTGCTCAGGAGGGAGGGAGGGCCGCTCCCTCTGGAGGGACCCCAACAGCTCTGCCACTTGGAGGCTTCATGCACGAAAGGGCCCACTGACACAGGCTGCCGTACCTGCTGGCAGAGGTAGACGAGGCCGATAGCGGGTTGGTGAAAGTGATCACGCACTCCAGCACCTCCCCTGCCAGGAAGACGGGCCCGCGGCCCAGCTTGGCCAACACCTCGATCATGGCTTGGACAGCCCTGCTGCACACCTGCCAAAAAAAACCCAACAGTGGGCACGGAGAGAGGGCTGGACGCTGTAACAGAGGGGGAATGGCAACAGCCAAGCCGGGCACATGCGCATGGGGAGAGCTCTAGACACTGCACAGAGACATGTACAGGGATCAGGGACAGCCCTGGCCTTGCGCGCACACACACACGGCAGGGGGCAAAGGCAGCCCCAGCCATACAGACACACACACACACAGAGGTGCGCAAGGGAAACACGCAGAGCCCTGGCCATACACATACACTCACCCAACCCGCGCCCCCAGCCCCACACAGACGAAAGGGGGGTCAGGACATACTGCGGGGGCTGAGGGACAGCCCTGCCACCGCCAACCCGGGGGGCTCAGGGGCGGCCCCGACCGGCAACACACAAACGTAAACGCCCAGGGACACAGGACCACACACCCCCGCAGCCCCCACCCCCGGCCGCCCTGGCCCCACTCACCGCCCCGCACAGGCCCCGCTCGCCGCCCCGCGCCGCTGCGGGCCCGGCTTCTCCTCAGCCGCTCAGCGGCTCTCCCGGCCTGCTCGGCGGCGCTCGGGGCCCGCTCGGCAACGCTCGGCCAGCGCTCGGCAGCGCTCGGGGCTCGCNGGGACACCCCGGGAGGCGGGGGCAGGGGGTGGGAGCGCCGCACTCGAGCCCTCGGTGCTGTGGGCGGCTCGTGCCGAGGAGGCACCGGCCGTGCCCCGATGCACGGAGGGCAGAGTACGGCGGATCACGGAAGGCCCCGGGCTGGAGGGAGCTGCTCTTCTGTCGCCCCGAGCTGCCGGCACCCCCCCGCCTGCCTGGCGCCAGCACTGGGAGCACTGGTGTAGACTGGCCGAAGCTGGCTTAGGGGCAGCACCCAACGCTCGGGCTCCTCAAAAGTGAGCAGGCGCTGGGAGGGCTTGGGGCATCGTTTCTGGGGGTGCGTGTGGGTGAGACCCCCATCTCCCACCCACGAGGCTTGCTGCTGGTGTCCATCATTGCTGCATCTTCCCTGGCCAGCGTCAGGTGCTCAGCCGCTTGCATAAGGCACTTCTCGGCGGATGGAGATTAAACTCGAGGTTAATTGGGAGGATTTTTGAAATGCCGTGCGCTATAGCAGGTTTGGCAATAGCGGCTTCTCCCAGCTTTGCGTTAGGGTGAGCTGGAAGTAACCAGGAAAAACGCCTCTGGGAAACAACAGTGTTATTTTAACATTTAAAACGGCTGCCCAGGTGCTGGTGGTGTTTGTGTACCCATCAGGCTGAACGTTGAAATCCATGACAGTGTGATTTATTTCCTTGTGCTTGCTTTATATCTCCTGCCTCCATTTTCTGAGCCTTTTCCTGCTTGATGTCTTTGGAGGTTGCTGCTTGCAAAGCTGGTTCCTGCAAAGCCTGATGAAGGGGCAGATAGTGGACCGCTTCGGGGTGCATGGCATGCCGGTCTGACCTGAGACATCCCCGGCACGAGCCTGCGCGTCAGGGAAGGGAGAGTGTGGATTGTGTACGGGAGATAAAGGCTGCTGGAAAAGCCGCCGTGGCGGGTTGGGGATGAGCTGAGCATGTGGGAAAGCGTGAAGTTCTGGTGGGGTGAGCGGGGAGGAGAGGTGACCGCCTTTGTGCCAGCTTGGGGAGGCCACTCCTGTCCTGTTCTCATTGGGGTCTCAGAATGGAAGTGGCTTGCATCGGTCCTAGAAAAAGGTTTTAAGGGCTTTTCTGCAAGAAGCTAATAATCAAACCACTGTGTCTTCGTCCTGTACAAATTTAGGAAGTAATTTGGTTGTCATATCAAAATACTTGTGCAGGGCAAAGCTTCATTACAAGGAGACTCCAGCCTAGAGAGCAGAGGAGAGGAAGGGCCAGAGCGGCGAGAAATACCTGCTTGGGTTTGAATTAAAACCTGAGGGCAGCGGTGTTGGCTGGCAAAGAGCAGCTAATGCAGGGATGTAAGGATGTGTGGGAGGCTGCGTGCTCCTGGCGTTGGTGGGCACCCACGCGTCTGCCCAGCGGAGGTAACCAGCTGATGGAAACCCAGGTGCTGGTGGGGCAAGAGGAGCCTGGAGCTCGTTCCCATGGCACAGCGCATGGATCTGAACCTCTGGAGCCCTGCAGGTTGGCGTGCCCTCTCCCAATGACCCGTGATGAGCAGCAGCCCCTCTTTTAGGGGCACCTGTGCCAGAAGTGCTCTTAAAATCTGGCATGGCTTGGTGCATCAAGTGCAAAGTCACCTGGTGCAGGTGCCCAAACCTCTTGAGATGGCTGGGAGTGCCTTGGGGTTGCTGCACGTCTTTGGCTGAGGAAGTCTAGGACCTGCAGAGGAGCCATCGCATCCTGGGTTGATGTGGTGTCGTGTTGAGTTAAACCCCTGGCTGATGGGTCTCCTCTCCTGCAGCACCAGCCCCTGCTGCCGATGGCACGGCCAGGAGTGTTGCCAGCCCTGGGGTGGGATTTTTGTTAATCGGTATTCTTCAGGGTAAGAATGCTCTCTCCATGAGAGCACAGCTGCAAATATGGCTGTGGTGGGTGCTGGGGGTGGTGGGGCAGGAGAAAAGGTGCAGACAGGGCAGGCAGATTTCTGCAGAGGTAGCAGATGTGCCCTGGGAGGGGGTCATGGCAAGGATCTGAAACAGCTGAGTGATGTCCAAACAGGTTTTAATTGTGCTGCCAACTTTAAGGGAAAGAAATGCCCTCCGGCCTTGGCAGGGCTTTCGGTGCTGCAGAACACGAAGACTTTCTCCTGGTTATTCTGCAGCCCTGGGAGAGCTGTTAATAGCCAGCAATTGGGCATTGACCACCTTCTCCTCTTGGCCTGCACCACGTGGGGAAAAGCTGGCAGGGGAAGAGTTTGCTACTGAGATGGCAAACCAGCTTGGGCAGTGGCCAGCTGTAAATCCCAAACCTTTCCCGCTTCTAGAAAATCTGTTTTTTTAAATCCCTCCATCACCTCCTTTCAAAGGAGCTGGGATGCACCGTCAGGCTGTGCTGCAGCCACTCTGCCTGGGCACCTTATTTGCCATTGCCAGAAACCTGCTGGGAAAGCAGCTGGGTTGGTTCCCTGATGCTGGGTTAAAAAAAAAAAAAGAAANCGCAAGGGAAACACGCAGAGCCCTGGCCATACACATACACTCACCCAACCCGCGCCCCCAGCCCCACACAGACGAAAGGGGGGTCAGGACATACTGCGGGGGCTGAGGGACAGCCCTGCCACCGCCAACCCGGGGGGCTCAGGGGCGGCCCCGACCGGCAACACACAAACGTAAACGCCCAGGGACACAGGACCACACACCCCCGCAGCCCCCACCCCCGGCCGCCCTGGCCCCACTCACCGCCCCGCACAGGCCCCGCTCGCCGCCCCGCGCCGCTGCGGGCCCGGCTTCTCCTCAGCCGCTCAGCGGCTCTCCCGGCCTGCTCGGCGGCGCTCGGGGCCCGCTCGGCAACGCTCGGCCAGCGCTCGGCAGCGCTCGGGGCTCGCTCGGCAACAATCATTTCCTTGAGAGAGAGAGCACGCTGCCAAAACCTCGCCTTGGCGGCATGAAGCCGGGGCTGTCTCAGCTGGGAGAAGAGCAGTTGCAGCAGATGTAGCTCGAAGATAGCGGCAGGCCCTGATTCAGGGCAGTCGTGCAGGACAGGCTGGTTTTTGTGGTGCCCTGGACCTCTGCAGGCAAAATGCCCTTAAACAGTCAAACATGAAGGTGAGTACATACGAATGGAGAGCAGGCTGCAGTCAGATCCTGTGAGACTGCAACCTGGAAAATGTCACCCTGAGAGGGATTTGGGGATCTGAGGTGTTGGTGAATAAAGATGAATGTACAGTGACCATGCAGCTGAAAAGGCAAGTGTGAGGTTTTTTTGCTGGAGAGGTGTGTGTAGGAGCAAAGGGTGTCGTGGAAGAGCCTCTCCCCCTTGCTGCTCCCATCCCATGAAGTTGGGGGCCCATGTACCAGGGGATTAGTGCTCAGCCATTGCCCATTGCCTGGGCTCTGTGCCCCACGAGCTGTTGGAGCAGGACAGGCTGTGTGCTCCCGGCTGCGGTGTCTTTCTCCTCTTGGCAGTACAGCATCAGTGCCTGCAGGTAGCTCAGGGACGTTGCCCACCATGGGGGCTCCTGTGCCCCCACCACCCACCTGGCACCCAGGGCCATGGAGCTGCCGCTTGGGTCTTGGTGTCTCTTTGCTGGGGGAAGTTCAGCAGCTTCTTCTGGTCTGGTAGCTGGTTTCCATATGCTAATTTTCTCCATATGGAAGATTTAACTTGGGGCAGTTCATTAGCAAAAGCCAGTCCTTTATGAGTGCTGACTCTGAGCCCAGCCCTGCTCCTCTTGCCCAGAGTGGTGCCGGCACACCCAGGTACAGGTGTGCCCCTGTTTAGGTGTCTCTCGATTCCCAGGCCTTTGGGTGAGAAATTATCTGATGGGCAGTGCCTGGCTGCAGCTGGCCTGCAAGCGGAGGTGAGTCCCCAGGATCCTGCCAGCTGCAGACAGCAAGCATCTCCTCCTCCTGGGCAAGGCTGCCCGGTGCCATCTGCCCCTGGGGATGTGGCACTGGGATGTGGCAGGGCTGTGTGTGACAATGGGGACGTGGAGGTGGAAGAACAAGGCTCACGTCCTTGGAGCAGCTCATGGCTTCCCTGGGCTTGTGCCTCTGCTCTCAGACCGTCCTTAGGAGGATGTGCCCTACCAGGCATGGACGTGGTGGTGTCGGTGGTCCTTGTGTGTATTCCCACTTCTCTGTGGGCATCTGGGAAAGCCTCCTGCCTCTGCACGAGCTGGGAGCCCTGCTCTCGGGTATTGGAGCACTCTGTTTTTGTGCTGTGCCCTTGCAGCCCTGAGCTGCCTGCGCTCTGCCTGCTGACCGATAGGCACTGCAGACGGATGGCAGGGGCTGCCACCCCACACGCCCTGGGACACAGGTTCCCGGTGTACATCTCTACAGGAGGAGCAGCTGCAACGTGTGCTGGTCACATCCTGCCCAGTGACACTAAAGGGACAGTGACGCCTGCTCCTGTCTTCTTTCATATGTCTCCTTCCCTTGCAGATACTTCAGGTGGTGGTATAAGAAGACCCGCATAGAGAAGAAATCTGCCTTCATTGACCTCTTGTGTGCCGTTCCTCTGCAGCAGATCTATGGTCAGCCTCCAGTTTGGGCACTGGGGTGCCCAATGTGCTGGGTGGGCAGGGATTCACATGGGGCCATCAAGGTGCTAGAGGTGGGGAGTGGGTCAAAGAGCTTCTGGAGTGCGGGCAATGCCGAGAGCCACAGGAGCTGAACGGGGCAGGGAGTCCTTGCGCTGGACCCTGCCATGGGGAGGAACGGGGGTGCTAATTTCAGGTGTCTTTGCCAGGGTGCCCGCTGGGCGGGATCGGGGGAGGCACCATCACCCGTGGCTGGCGGGGCGAGTTCTGCCGCTGGCAGCTGAACCCTGGCATTTATCACTACGAAACAGTCATCGCTGACCAGGTAGGTGCAGCGGGGTCTGCGAGGGATGCGAGCAGCACTGCAGCAGCCTGGGCGGTTGGGGCCTCTGCTCTTGGACTCATCCCCTCAATGTGCTTCTCTCCTCCCCAGTTCACAGTGTGCCTGCGTTGCAAGGGGCAGACAGTTTACCAGCAGGTCCTGTCCGTGGAGAGACCTAGCACTCTGCAGGGCTGGAACTGGGGCTACTGTGGCCACTATGCCTTCTACCATGCCCTGTACCCCCGTGCCTGGATGGTCTACGAGCTCCCAGGACAAAACGTAGTGCTCACTTGCCGCCAGGTCTCTCCCGTCATCCCCCATGACTACAAGGTAAGGAGGCGATGGCCCCATGTTAGTTGCAGCCTGTCCCATGGGAACACTGGGTGCTGCAGCAGCACAGCTCCTATGGAGCAGGTTGGCAGGGGTTTGACAGAGCTGCCTGCATGGTGGGAGGTGAGATGATGCTCCCAGGACAGGCCCTTGGTTGGCTGAGCTCGGTGGTGAGCTTGGTTGGCTGAGCTCTGCCACCCATTTGGGTGGCAGAGCCTTGGAGCTAGGGAGTTTTTTGACCTCTGCGCGTTGCCCATGCGTCCAGGGATGCTGCAGTAGAGTTCCGTGTCCCTCCTGCCCAGCCTAGCATTGCCTGAAGACAAGCAGGCTTCCTGCCTTGTTAATGTTCTTTTCCAACCTGGTCTCTTCTGTCCTAAGACTCTGTCCCTAGTGCCAGGTGTGTAGCAGCGGGACCCTGGAAGGCTTTGCCCCTCCTGCGGCAGTTGATGCTGGAAGGGTTATCCCTTTTTCCTTGTGCTTAGCTCTGGCAGCTGCTCCTTTCCCCTTTGACCTGTGCTTTGACTCTTTGTACTGCTTGTTCCCTGCCTTTGGTTTTGTCCTGTGACCATCCCAGCTCCTGTCCACCCAGAATGGCAGGTCCAGAGCTGTGACCTTACTGCCCGGAGGATCCAGTGGTAGTGTGTTGGGTGGTAGCATTTTGGGAAACCCTCAGCCTGTACTTGTGGGTTGGTTTGTCAGCTGGGTGTTCCTAAGAGTGTTTTAGCTGGCTTTTGCCTGCCATCCCCAAGGGAAGACCTGCTTATTAGCTGGGCTTTCCCAGCTGGGCTTTCCCAACATTTCCCATGTCTCCACTCAGCAATGCTCCCAGGCAAGAGGAAACCCCGCAGCAATGCGGAAGCTTGGGACAGCAGCAAGGGATGCCTTGCTGCTCCTGCATGCTGCTCCTGCTCGCTCCCAGCCCCAGGCAAGGGTGGCAGGCTGTGCTGCCAACACGCCTGACCTTCCTCTTACCCCAGCAAAGCACGTGAGCCTGTATCAACCTGTTGAGCAGATGGGTGGTGAGACACCGGTCTGAACCTTAAACGCTGCTTTCCGTCTGTGTATTGCCTGGTGTGGGTTTTGTTAGCCCAGGGCATGTTATCTGAATTTTGTATTGCCCGCCCCCCAAATTCCTCTGCTGACACTGCTGTTCCCCAGCTTGGCAGTGGACTCTGAGACAGAGTTGTTTCTGGTGCTCTTGCTCCCGCTGCATCCCTTCATGGTCTCCCCAGCAGCAGGAAAAGTGATGCTCTGATGGGTAACCATGCAGCACCAGCCCTACACGCAGCGTTGTCTGTCTCTGCCAGGACTCCAGCCTGCCAGTGGGAGTGTTCATCTGGGAGGTGGAGAATGGGAGGGACGAAGATGTGGACGTCTCCATCATGTTCAGCCTGCAGAATGGCACAGGAACGAAGGAGGACAGGAGCGGAGGGCACTGGAATGAGCCCTTCGCCTTCGAGAAGGAGGGCAAGCGGGTTGCCGGAGTCCTGCTGCACCACTGCACACGCGTGAACCCCTTCACCCTCGCCATCTCTGCCCGGGAGAAGGTAAAGGGCTGGCACCGGTGGTGTGGCTCCTGCTGGGGGGGTTGTACAGCCCTGCTGAATGTGGGGGGGCTGCTTCCAGGCAGCTGGTAAAGGTGTGTGATGGGTTGGGGTTGGCACTGGTCCTCAGTGCTTGCCTGACTGCTGGAGCAGGAGTGGGGACATGACTTCCCCAAGGGCACGCTCTTTGTGGGGAGTGCCAGGAGAGAAGCTATGGGTGAAGCTTGCAGGACAGCAGGTGAGTAGGTCTGGAGTTAGCATTGTTGGGCAGCATGAGGGGAGTGAGTGTGGGGTCCCAGAGTTGTTGGCGGGGGTGGGCGCTGCTGCGTCTGCCCCTCAAAAGTACCAGCCCCTGATGATGCTCTTCCCTTCCGCAGGCTGGCACAGGAGTCACCCACCTCACGGCATTCAATCCCGTGGGATCGGGTAGAGAGGTGTGGCAGGACCTTCTGCAGGATGGCAGGCTGGATTCCCCCGCCGGTGAGTTTCTCCATCCTCTGTGGGACGGGTGCAGGGGGAGCAGGGGTAACGGGGGGGCCACACTGGTCATGGGGCACAGGGTACCCAAGCAAGCACGGGTTTCCCTTCCTCCAGCCACCTCGGTGCCATCGCAAAAAGCTCTCAATGATGCTGTGGCTCGTTCCCAGCTTTAGGCTGTATCTGAATTTCCCATTGCTTGTCACTGTCCTTGTGGTTCTCCAAAAGCTGTTGGCACTACTTTGGGGCTGTTCTCGGCTATATTAATTGCACATGCCAGTATCTGGTTAGTCTGTGTAGGGTTGTACACTGAGTTGAGATTTCTGCTGAATAGCCAGGGTGATGCCCAGCCACCTTCCCCGAGTTCCCATTGCCAGATCTGCGAGCTGGGCCCCATCAGATTTGTTCTAGCTGGCATTTAGTAGTCCTTGGTGTTTGGTGCTGCCATCACTTGCTGTCCTCTTGTTACTACATCGGTTCCCTGAACGGTCTGGTATTGCCGTGATACTTCTGCATCATCCTCAGTTGTCTGCTTGCTCCATTGGCAGAAGCCTTGAAGCAGGGTGGTGTTTCCCAGCCCTTGCTGCTAACCTCTTATTGTGATAAAAGGTGACCATTTGCCTTATATCTCTGTCAGCTTTTGAACAAGGATGATGCTGACAAACTAGTGACGCTGGCACTGGGCCTTTGCAAGATTTCTGGAAGCTTAAATTACGTAAATAAAGTGTTTACATAAATATTTCCGGAAAACTAAGTTTCCTGCCCAGATGCACTCAGAGCTCTCCAGGCTATTGGGATGTGGTTTTCCTTCGTGCATGCCAGGCATTATCATACTTAGGATCTGTTTCTGTTAAAGTAGTTGCTTTAATGAGTTTACCTGCTACACATGTCAGAACCAGCATATAATTATCCAGCCACCTCAGGGCTTTTCTTAAATATGGGAACAGTTCAAGCACCCCGCAAAAAGCTGGAAATGATGACTGTCACTAGAAAGTCACAGTGTGTCCAAGTGCAGCGCAGTTACGAAGTCATGGGGTGCTCTGTCCCTTCCACTCATGCCTGGTGGCTTTTCCTGCCTGATTTGTTCATCTGCTTTGATGACTTTTTGTTTTTTAACCCCTCCACCCATGGCAGGTATTTTTTTCCTGCTTGCAAAAAGCAGTTACTCACGTGCGGTAATGTCATCCCTTAAAATCCTGGGGATGTACCCTCCAGGTTGCAAGGGGGCTGGGGCGTGCCCAAATAGTCTCATCCTCCTCAGGGTGTGTGGGAGCATCAGTCATCCCCCCATAGGGCTTCCTTGGTCACTTGTGAATTTTTTTTTTTTTGTCTTGGCAGGTAAAAGCAGCCCAACAGAGAAGGGGGAGGTGATGGCAGCAGTGGTGTGTGCCAGCTGCAGGGTGCTTGCCCAGAGTCACAGGACGCTGGAGCTGGCCCTGGCCTGGGACATGCCCCGTGTTCACTTTGGCTCCAAGGAGAAGCTGCACCTCAGGTGGGTGGGTTGTCTCCCGTGGGGCTTGGCTCATGTCCCCCAAGCCTCCTTCTCCCTGCCTCCGGGCTTGAGTGCTGCCTGGGGAGCCTTGTGCCACCTACTCCCTGCGGCCGTGGCAATTGCCAGCTCATGGAGGGGACCCTCTCCCCAGCGCCTGCTCCTAAACACCCCTGCACTAGCAGTCACGTTATTTCAGTGTTCATTGTAGTCCAGCCCCTCTCCTGTGGCCGGGTGGGCTTCCCAGCCTGAGCCCGCAGCGTACTCACCAAACCCCTGCTCGGCAGGCGGTACACCCGGTTTTTTGGCAGCGGAGGCGATGCTGCTCCTGCTCTGTCGCATCACGCCTTGACGCACTATGAGGAGTGGGAGAGGAAGATCGAAGCATGGCAGAAGCCCATCTTGGAGAACAGGTAGGGTTGACGGGAGCACCTTCCCGTTGGCCTCCTGGGGCTGGTCAGAGCAGGAACATCACCACCTCGGTCACTGTGGTTGACTTTCCGTCTTGCCTGCAGCCAGCTGCCTTCCTGGTACAAGTCAGCCCTCTTCAATGAGCTGTACTTCATGACAGACGGGGGGACCATCTGGGTGGAGCTGCCCCCGGACTGCTGTGCCGAGGACCTGCAGGGACCGGCGGGTGCTGGCCTCTCCCACTTCCTCCCTGTCCTGCAGGAGTACGGAAGGTTTGCTTATTTGGAAGGTAACTTGCAGGGACATGATGGATGGTCCCAACTCAACTCTTCCCCGTTGCTGTCACCAGGTGTTTTTAACCTGCTGTGGGGATGTTTTTCACACCCTGATGGGCAGGGAGCAGTGCTGTTCCCAGAAAAACCTCTTGCAGGACCAAGCCCTGTAGGATATGGCATGAGTCTTCTCCAGACCCCTGGGTGCTATATGTAGAGAATAAATCCCACTTCTAACAGGAGCCCCTCCCTGTGCCGGAAAAGAGCCCACCCTCCTGGGCCATGTGGGAGGGGGGACCTGCCCCTCCTTTCCCCTCCCTGTGGTGGGTCTTACATCCCTCACTGTCTCCCCAATCCTTCCAGGCCAGGAGTACCGGATGTACAACACCTACGATGTCCACTTCTACGCCTCCTTTGCTCTTGTCATGCTGTGGCCCAAGCTGCAGATCAGCCTGCAGTATGACATTGGTGAGTGACCCAGGAGACCCTGGCTTGATGCATGCTGATGTCCTCACCTAGGGAAGAGATGGAGGATTTGGGACAGCATCTGCCACAGAAGTTTGTGTTGTGGAGCCAGCATCCCCCTCCAGTTCCTCTGCTGGACCCAGGACTTGCAAACCCCCAACGTTGTTGCCTCTCTGCATCTCTCTGCCCAGCACTGGGATGCCTTTTTGCCGCACTGGGGGTGTACAACTGGCTCTGCCTGCCTCGGCGGAGTCCCTGGTCTTGCCAGCTCTCTCCATCCCCCTTGCAGAGGAGAAGCATGGAGCTGTTTGCAGACCCTGATGCTGTGGGTGGTGGTCCAACCGGTGGTGGAGCACAGCCCTTTGCTGGGCTGTGGGAGGGCTGAGCCCACTGGGTTCCCTCCTAGCCCTGGGTGCTGCCACCACCTTGCCTAAGGAGGTGGTGACAGTTGCGTGTGCCCTGCTGAGGGGAGACTGGGAGCAGCCTAGTGTCCCCTCAGCCCTTTGCAGAGGGCTGTGATCTTGCAGCGGAGCCCCAAAGGGCAGCTGGGTGTGCTGGTGCCAGTGGCCCTATCTTGCCTTTGTTTGGAGCTTGCTGCTGCAGTGGCTGCTGCCTTTCTAATGTCTCTTGCTCTGTGTCCTCTCCAGCCGTCACAGTGGTGAATGAGGACGTCCAGCCCTGGCAGTACTTGATGTGTGGTCAGACAGCCCAGGTGAAGCTGAAGAACGTGGTGCCGCATGACATTGGAGACCCAGGTGAGGGGTCTGGTCGGGCCTGCTAGGGGGGCAGAAGGGTTGCAGGGCTGCTCACTCAAATTTCTCAGGATAGTTAACTCCCAAGCTGCGGGAAAGAGGTATGGTGCATAGAATACACTGTTTGTTTTCTGGGAATGGAAAGCTTGGATGGTCTGCAGTGGTGATGAAGACCATGCTGCATGGAGCTTATACACGGGAGACAGAGGGAAGCTGAGCAGTAGCGGGAAGACTGCTCTCACTAGAGGTGGCACAGGGTGCAACATGTTATTTTAGTGCTGTTTGATCACAGCACCCTTGGGACCTTGCTTCTGGGTAGGAGAGGTGACATTCGTTGCTTGCTGCCCTGCTCCATCTGCTCTGTCCTTGCCTAGCTGACGAGCCGTGGCAGCGTGTCAATGCCTACCTGATGCACGACACGGCTGACTGGAAAGACCTCAACCTGAAGTTTGTGCTGCAGGTGTATCGTGACTACTACCTGACACACGACTCCCTGTACTTGCGGGACATGTGGCCAGTCTGCCAGGTACTGGGAGGAGATCAGACCATGGGGCATCCCCACGCACGCTTCCCTTAGGAGCCATGCGACATCCCAAGAGGATGGATGCTCCCAAGCAGAGTGCGAGGGGTAGCCAGGATGCAGGGACTGCATGACCACCTCCTGCCTCTCCCACAGGCTGTGATGGAGTCAGAGCTGAAGTTTGATACGGATAACGATGGGCTCATTGAAAATGGTGGCTTTGCTGACCAGACATATGACGCATGGGTGGTAAATGGAGCCAGGTGAGCAAGAGAGGCAAGTAGGGGTTGGAGTTGGGGAGTGTGGGGTGGGGAGGTAGGTCAGAGCTGGGACTGTGGTCCCCATCTTTTGTGGGAGCGCTGTGCAACCCATGGGGTCTCCCAAGTTGCCGACACTGCTCTCCTTTTGCTCCGGCAGTGCGTACTGCGGCGGGCTGTGGCTGGCAGCCGTCTGCATGATGTGCAAGATGGCAGAGGTGCTCGGGGATGCTGAAATCCAGCAGAAATACACGGACATCCTGAGCAAGGGCAAGGAAGCATTTGAGAGGATGCTCTGGAACGGTGGGTGCTTGCCCATGGGGAGCCACACTTGGCTGGCCGTGTGTCTCTTGGGAGGGGGATGGCTCCTCCTTGGGTCACAGACCCTTGCAGGGGATGGGTGAAGCAGGGGAGATGCCATCCCTCCAAGCAGAGGGGAAGGAGCAGGTACCAGGGTGGGAACAGAAAAGGTATGGTGGTTTGGGAAAGGAAAGAGAGGAGAGCCTTCTGGAAAAAGCTGCCATGCTCCTGCCTCACGGGGTGGAGTGTAAGGACAGCACATGTGAGCCAGAGTCTTAAATTGTGGATTTAAAACTGTTTCCTGCCTCTTTTCCAGGAAAATACTACAACTATGACAGCAGTGGGAGCGACACCTCCAGCAGCATTATGTCAGACCAGTGTGCTGGGCAGTGGTTTCTTGGGGCTTGTGGTCTGGACCAGGGGGAATTTGAGGTGAGAGAAGAGGCAGCCTGGTGCAGAGTGGGGTGGGATGGGACCTGTGCCTGCAGGAGAGCAGCGGGGCTGGCATGTGGCATGGGTTAAGTGTTAGAGGCTGCTGTGGGGGCTCCAGCCCACTCCCCTGCAGCAGTGCATGCTCAGGTGGAGGCTGTTGGGCAACCTGTCTTAAACCAAAATCTGCTCACAGAGAGGACCATGCAGCAGGGGTGTGTAACTGCAGTCAGCTCTGGCATGCTTGGAGGAAGGTCCCACTGGGGTTTGCCCTCAGCAAAACACTATTTGTTTAAAAACAGGAGAAAAAAGCATGTAAAACTTTCCACATGTTACTTCCTGTCCAGTTTAAAGTCCTAAATGAATATCCGAAGGAACTAAAGCTTATTTGGGGCCCTAAAATCTGTTGCTCTTCAGTTGCAAGAGAAGAATCGGCTGAAGACTCCTCTTGTCTGATGGGATGGTAAGAGCAGCTGCTGGTGGTGCAATATCTGGAACAGCGCTGGGAAGTGGAGAACCATCGTATTTTTGATTATTTATGACCCGTGGACAGTTGTCAGACCAAAACTCTCTGTGGTGGTGATGGACAGGCAAACACGTTGGGTGACTGAAGGAAGGAATAACTCTTGGCTGTGTGAGGGTGATGGACCATTTCACTGTCTGTTGGTACCAGAGGGGAGCTTCAAGTGAGCTGGGAGCAGCTTGTGCTGAACACTGTGGGATTTAATGAGAAATGGGAGCTTGGTTGTGCCATCCTGCATTTATCCCAGTGTGGGTCCCTAGAGCATGGGGACTGGGGCTGTGCCTGGGGCTCCAGGCAGGATCTGGCCCAGACCTCATGTGGTAATATCCAAACATCCCTTTTGTGCAGTCCAAAAATGTCACTTGCCTTTCCATAGCCTCGGACTTTTGTTGCTGAAGGTGGCACTCTTCTCTGCTGGCTGATGAGCTTTGAGTTCACTGGAGATGGGACTGGTGAACTTCTCTCTTCCGTCACTACAACCGTCGAGGTTTTTTCCCCATGTATTTTGATCCCTTGCCTGGCTGGCAGCGCTCCTGTTTGTAACCTCATTAACGCACTCCTGCTGTGTGCACAGGTCAGTAGTGAAATACCAAGTAGGAAAAGCCTGTGACTCCAGTCCTGAAGAAACTGTGCCCCAAAACCTTCTGCCAGAGATGGCTGCTTCATACCACCCTTCTGCTGACTCCTGCTCCCTAACAGCGCTTGGGCTTATCTCCAGAGCCACACTGGAAAAAGTTACTGTGTCGGATGCTTGGCTTTAGCATAGATAAAAGGGATCTGCTGCCTTTCCTTTGAGTCTACCAAAGCTGTCTGGTTAGACTGCCCAGCCTACCTTGGCAAGCTCCTGTCTGGTGTCATCACACCTCCTGTTTCCCCTGGCTTTGGTGGCACCAGACTAGCAGGAAAGATCTGGCATGTCTCCAGGCTGTGCTGATGAGCTGGGAGCTGCCTGGCTCTTCCCTTTCTTGCAAGTAGATGTCATGGTTGCTCCGTGACAACGCTCCTGATCTTAGTCACCCTGTAAAGTTCTTGTTATGGCTTTCTCACCATTAGGTAGGTGTGGGATGGAGACAAGCCAGCCTTGCAACATCACTGAGCCTTGAGCTTTGCTTTTCTCACCGAGGCAGTGACTTCCGCTGCACTGACACCTCCTAGTTTTATTGCCAATAATGAAAGCAGTGCAAAAGCTTTCTTTACTTTCAGCTGTGCACAGAGACTTTTCATCTTAATGCATTCCTTGCTGTGTTGCTGCTCTGCTGCTTTTTGTTTGGCTGGCAGGTGTTTCATGCTCAGGTGGGGTTGGTTGGGGTTTTTTTT
>VZTQ01008024.1:0-75831 GCA_013400755.1 Pelecanoides urinatrix
CTATGATTCTATGATTCTGGTTATCCAGATGTGCCTATAAGTATGCTATAGCAGAATGGGATCAGCCTTGGTCACTGATGCCCAGAATTCATTTTTTAAGTCATCTTAGACTTTGATTTCCTTCTTTTATGGGAATCTTGGCAAAAATGGGAACACTGCCTCAGGGTACAGGAGATATCAACCTAGTGCACTTTTCAGCTGCCAACAGTGGCTGCAGTGCGCACCAGCCCAGTCTCTGGAGAGTGTAGAATAGTTGTATTTTAACCAGAGATGCTGAAGACATGCCTTCTGGATGGTGACATTCATTAGATAGAACATCAAAATCAACTTTCCTTTATGCAAAACGGGTCAGTGAGGCATCTGAAAAAGCAAGAAACTTAACAATCATATTGCAGTATGCTGCTAAATGTGGACTGTTTTCTTTAACGCTTCTTACCTTTTCTCTCAAATGTTTCCAACCACTTTGAAAACTTAAGTTATGTTTCATTATTAAGGTTCCCAACTGCACATGGACTCAGACATCAGGATTGTTGTGAGATCTGAGGTTTCAGTTCATCCCACTTTTGGTCAAGAACCACAAAACACTCCATCTCCCAGTGCTGTACCCAGAGTTGCCCACGATGCTGGCTATCTGCTGACTAGAGACAGCAGTTAGGTACACACTAAACTTTAATGACTCCCTTCAATCTGATCACATACTTATGGATCATTGCACCTTTTTCCTACATGGGCAAAGTAAGGCATGGGTAAATGGAGTGTATTTCCATTAAATGGTTCAGCGGCTGATTGTCAGGGATAGGCACAGAAGGGAGTTCTTGCACCTTCTCTCTTTATCTGCTGAATGCCACCCCTGTCCTAAACATTTGTGGTTAACCTGCAAGTCAGATTGTAAAGAAAGCAATTATACAAGAACACACTCCTTTGGCAAATTGCAAAGGAAGGTACATAACTACAAGATGGTAAAGAGGCACTGTTTAAATCTTGGCAGAGCACAGATTGAACTGGAAATGGTTAACCACAAAGACTTCTTGCTTCAAAGTTGTTACAGGAATATCACTTTCCTCTCCAGTGCTTGTTCTATGGAAATAACTATGTGATGTTGAAGTAGTCATAGTAATTAAAAAAACTTGGCTAGACTGCTTCATAGTATATTAAAAAAAATAAGCTATGCACATTCACCATCAATTTCATCCCCGTGGCATTGCTTAGCATAGTTAGTATGAAGATTTGGAGCTATTTGCATAAATAGGATGACAGCTCAACACAGTCGGGGGTGTTTTTATTGCTGATTTAACTGGTGTTAAATTAGTGGGTATTTAAGTGACACTAAAACAATTTAGAGTCCAATCTACAAAAGTCTTGGCTCCAGAATATTCTAATATCAATGAAAAACTCAATTTTAGACTTCTGTTCAACTCATTGCTTTGCAGCAGGCAATCATGTTCAGTTTAAGTATATTACCTCCCTGAGAACTATTCCATCTCACTGTGAGAGCAGAGTCTCAGGTAGGTGGTCTCTGAACTTCTTCATGAGGACTATGGATGCACAGTCCAGTTGAAAAGCATGCCACAAGATTAACAATCCTAATTCATAATAATAATAATGAATTGAAAGGGTCCATCTAGAGCTTTCAGCACAGAAAATATATCTACTGAAGTTATCAGCGCTGTTAGGTTTGTTCCCTCCCTACCCCTGCAAACAAATGATCAGTTCATGGAAATAAAATGTTCCAACTCTAAATTTGCTGCCCTCCTTAAAAAGACCTGCTGTGCACTTATCTACTGGCAAGTGTAATATTTCTTTGTTTTTTCCCCAATATAAGGGATGAATTATTCAGAGGGCCTGATTTCATATA
Organism: Pelecanoides urinatrix; assembly: GCA_013400755.1. Classification (NCBI taxonomy): domain Eukaryota; kingdom Metazoa; phylum Chordata; class Aves; order Procellariiformes; family Procellariidae; genus Pelecanoides; species Pelecanoides urinatrix. Next base: position 1,856 of record VZTQ01008024.1, read on the forward strand.
CCTGTTGCGTCTGCTGGTGAGGAGGCAGCGCGCTGCAGCACCAGGAGAGCCAGGCGCTTTGCTTGCAGAGCTGCGTGCTGTGCCTTGCAGGGACTCCTGTGCTTTCAGGTTACTGGAGCAAGCACGGGGAGTTAATGGTGGCATCAGCTGTGGAGGCAGCTGTTTTGCCCACCCTCTGTGCTACAGGAAAAGTGCTGCGGGTTTTTTTTGCTTTTCCTTTTTCTTCTTTTTCTTTTTTTTTTTTTTTCACAACAGGGTGTGAATGAGAAGGAGTAAAGGAAAGATCTGGAGGATCAAAGAGTGATGAATGTTTCACAGTTAGCCCTGCTGTTCTTTTCCTTTTTTTTTCCCCTCCGTGTTTGAACATACACTGCAGCCTCCAAATTGTTCATGAGTCATTTCATTCTGGTAATTTATATATTTGAAGACTTTGTTGGTGGATATCAGAAATGATTTATTCTTCAGTTATTGCTTTATTTACTTACCTAATGGATTGACTGATGTGCCAATATCCCTCAGGCAGCAGAGGCCCTGTTTCTGTTTTTTCAAAAGTGAATTGCTAACAGGCAGGAGTTTCACAAACACACTAAGTCAGACCTTATTGTTCTGTGTTTATAATAAGTTCCTGTTGGCCCACATGCAGTACCTGTCACTGCCTATCTATTGAAGCAAAATCCCACACCAGGCAGTTGTGAGCTATAGCAGACACTGAGCGACAAAATACTGCAAAAGTCTGTGGAACGCAAGTGGTGTTTTTCACTGGCCTGGATGCTCAGAGGATGCTGCTCTCTTAGACAGCACTTTCCCAAAAGTAGTAGGACTGTTCCATAACAATTGGAATTATTACAATCCCATCTGGTATCTCTTATTTGAGATGAGAAATGTGTAGGCACAGTGGACTACAGCGTGACTTACTAAAATGGAGACTTCACATTGACTGCGGCTTTGTGTGACTATCTTTCCAGCTCATTTCAATTCTGAACTCCATATTCCCTGCTAAAAGAGGCTGCAATCACTGGGAATAGGGGGAGTCAGGAAGATACAAGCAGGTGCTAACACACACTATCACACGGTCTTTTTCTCCTCCTCCACCCTTCCTGTATTCATCTTTCACTACCATTACCTCTTCTAATTACCTTATTTCTTCTCCTGTCACCTTGTGGTGGATCATAATATATTTTGAAGAGGAAAGGCTTTGTAAAACCTGTATGTGACTGTACTTGTGCAAATGTTGAAGCTGCAGATTCAACTGGCCCCATTTTTACCTTTGTTTCCCAGGCTGGCAGTTCCACCTGGCTAAACACTTCTGGAGGTTTGCCCCTCACAACAGGAAGCACTAAAGCCATAGAAAGGGTTGTGGGTGAAAATCAGAGCAAACGAACTGGGGCGTGGGGCTTGGATCAGAATCTCCTGCTTTCCCTCAGAAAAGCCTGGAATTGTTTTGCTGTTGTTGTTTGATCTTTAAAGTGTTTTACAAACGTGACTAAGCAAGTCTTAAAATCCTCTGCAAAAAGAGGTCATAGGCCATTTCATAGACGGGATATAATTGGGAAGCCAGGTTACAGCGACATAAAAAGATACTGAGAGACCAGGAAGAGATCCCAGATCTGTATTGAGACTGTCTGACCATGCTTCCCTTGATTGGACATAATGGAAGAACAAAAAGCAGCACAGCTGATGGCGTGCACCAAAGTGCACGTTATTTGATTCAGTTCAGATCCTAACCAGCTGGTCCCCTGCAAATCAGGGACAGCATTTGAGTGCTCACAAATCAACAACCGCTGCTTCTCATCAAACTGTCTTTGTAGTTGGTTTGGCACCTTGCTGTACAGATAGGTATCATATCATTAGTATGGGACTGAATATACTAATGATGAGGTAATGTTCCTATGGAAGTATCTATGCTAACAGATGTGTTCGTACAAAGATCTATAATATCATTATGCAGCTGCTCAAATGGATGCTTTTTTTTTTAAAAAACTTGCTGAATAATTGTACTCTAGAATCTCAGCTTTCATCAGAAATATTAAACACTTATCTTATGGCTGGAAGGATAATTATTGAAATGTGAGTAGAGTAGGGGCCTGAGTCTGCAGTTAGCCTTACACTTAGCTCTAAGACTATTTGAACTGCTTCCATTGCTGTCACCATTATTTTAATTCAGAACACTACTGGTGGCTTTTTAATTGTTGATATTACTTAGAGACTTACTGATAGTTTAATAGAGCTATGAAGCATGTGGTTAGCTGTGCTACTGGTATTGAGAAGGGAATGGTTGCTGGCTAATGCAGAATTTAAATTTTTTTCTTCTAATATCCAACATCAAAAGCTGACATAAAAAATGATCAATATCTTGAACTGAATCACTGGTAATTAATTCCTTTGTCAGTACCTGGAAATTGAACCAACTCCAAAGCCTTCCTGAGGGCAAGGAGCCCTACAATTGCACAGTGGCTTCTTCTACCACACAAGTACATGTGGCATATTTAAAACCAACTGTAATCCCTCTCCCTCCCTAGACTCACCAACACATAGAAATACATAAATAGAAATGAGGATTAAAAAAGTAGTGATGTGAGATAGCAGCTATATCACTGATAGTACAGCACCCTGCAAGAAAGGCTCTGAGGATGAGACAGCAACAGAAGGGATGTTCTCACCCACAGCATTACAGGGTTCTTGCCAAATAAATCAGATCTAGTATATAAATACAGGGCAAAAGGCCTCTGAGTACACCTGGAGTCATGCAGAAGTGTTCTGAAGCCTTAACAATGCACAGTCAAAGAGCATCAGGTAGTCACTAGAAAGTTTTCCCCCCAAATAGCCTGCTTCACCAGAGTTTAGTAAGCATGAAACCCTTCCAGAAATGGTACCAAAACGAAGGTCTAAGTATTATTCAATGAAAAAATTATGAGGCAACAGTTAATATGTCGTAAATAATCATATTTGTAATTTTGTATGTAAGGTTTGACTTTTGGCAAATTAGATGAAGTAAGTTAGATGACTTCAAATATACTATTTCATAGAATAATTTCACAGATTTTTGAAGGATTACAGGGTCCTGACATTGTAATGAATGATGATTTAATCTGGATTGTGAATGATACAGAATAAGAAAACCTATGGAAGTTCCTTATAAAGGTAATGGAAATCTCTGAATTTTAAAAATTCTAAAAATTGGTTTAGCAGCCATTACCTCTATTGAACATACACTAAAAAATACAATGTAATTGCTAATTCAAATTAAGTGAAAGCAACAATTGAAATACTCCATATACAGTATAGAGTGCATCTACACGACTTTTGTATTCAGATTAAATTCTTTCTCCGTATGTTGAAAGCCAACAGGACCTCACGGGACCTGCTGGAAAATTACTTCATCTGGTATTAGACAGTCATTTACAATAGCCATTTTAAAATTATTAAGACTTAAGTAATCAGTTGCCTTATCAGTACGTCCTCAGAAAAAAAATGCAGGACAGCCTTGGTCACCACAAAGGAATTTTGCTCCAGCTTGCAGCTCCATTGCAAAAGGCCCTGAAGTCCACTACCTTGCTGCATGGCTGATTGCACAGTCCCTTGCCCTTCTGCTCTGACCCAGGCTATCCACCACATCAAGGACTACTGCTTCAGGAATTTCCCAAGGCACTTACACCTTTCTTCTTGAGTGTTTACAGCAGCCATGTAAGGCAATATTCAGTTAGGTCCCAGGTGAGCTTTTCCTGCAGCAGAAACACCCAGCTGTATTTGCATGTGGATCAGCAAACAGGGCCAAGAAAATCTGTGTTCAGGCTGAAAAAAGAAAAAAAAAAAAGAAATAAAAGAGCCTACTTGTAACTTCATTAGCTTTTCTCTAAATACAGTAGTCACATGCAAATGTAATTATATAAACTAACTGTAAATAATTCCAAAACTTCTCTCTCCCACAAAACAATTTGAAAATGTTTTAATGTTCCACTAGCCTACAAATAGTGCTGAAACTATAGAAATGTGTGGCTGAACTTACAGCTACACTTTAAGAAAAAACACCTTTCAAAAGCCAGCTTGACAAACAGCATGCACTTTGTGGGACTCGAAATACACAGGATCTGTCTCCTGCGTCATGAGAGAGTCTGGTGTCTGAGGAAGCATTGAGTATTGAGTCACTGCTGACTCCAGCATCAGTGTCCAGCTAACACCAGCTGAGTTTAACATAATCGAACTGGACTGCGTCATGCCGGTCCTGTGTTGCGAGACAGCCAGCCAGATACAACAGGGACAGGATGCAAACAGCATAGATTAAGAGAATGAACCAGTACTGTATCAGATGCTATACTTACCAGTTACACGTTGTTTCAAAGATGGATGTTGCCTGAGATGAATTTAAATAACAAAAAGGGATGTGTGTGTGTGTGTGTGTGTGTGTGTGTGTGTGGCAGGGGAAGGTTGGAAATGTAAGTCTAAGTATCAGCTTACTGGTATGGGAATGGATATATTAGCATTGCTAGGGATGGGAAGCAAGGCCATGAAGCGGACAAGAGTTGAGCCTCTAAGTATGTCCAATGTGAAATAGACATTTCCAGAAGCTAGAGCAGACCCAGCTGTGCTAATTATTCATACCATTAATAAGTGCTGTTTCTTCTTTCCAGCCAATCTGCCTCCTGAGTACTTAAACATTGCAATCACTGCTAAACCTGTTTATGGGGAATAGCTTTATCAAAGTGATGAAATTATCAGAGAAAAGATTCAGGAGTAGCAAAGGAACATTGTGGTGAATGACAACCAGAGACTGTTCCAATAGCTTACGAATTTGGCAAAGCAGTAGGGTCCTTCTCTTATGAAGGTCAATTAAAAATTCTAGCTGTACTGTAAACATAATTTTCCATATAACAGTGCCACACAATGTCCAAAGTATTCCCTTAATACAAAATATCAATTTGATTTTCCTCAGGAGGTTAGCTCTCCTTTTGCAATGCAAATATTTTCAAGTGTACTAAACACATTCTAGCACCTCAGTATAGGGACTAAACTATTTGCATGCAAAATTACCCAAAGTAGGCAGACTGGCACAAGCTTATGCTTCTGCCATATGTGCTGAAGAATCTGAGCCAGGAAACTAGTAGTATCTGGATACTATTTACGATTTAAATTTGATTTTATATTATTATTCTAAAGAGAAAATAAATAAAAAGCTTTCTTAAAATTAATGCTATATGTGATGCTAAGTTAATCCCAATGTTATCTGATTATAGTTTCCAGTTAAAAACATGGTCCAGGAAATGCAGAGAATTTTTCATTATGAGTGTGGCTTTTTTTTTTCTCTCTCAGTGCTTCTACTTTTTAAATACTTTTTTAAAATTCTGAAAGCTATATCCCTCACATTTCTTTTAGACATTAGTACTAGCGTCACTTCACGTTGTCTCCCGCATGCTGCATGTAGCCGGTTGTCACTGAACTTTGTTGTACAGCAGAGTAAAAACCAAGTTTTTTTGCCTGGGTAAGGATTCAGGGCCTAGCACAGCTTTTGTTTGTACTGCAATTAAGTTTGGAGGAACTCCACGGATTTTGGATGAGCTGCTGTGGTTTTGCATTGACAAAATGGAAAAAAAGTTAGACCTGCTGTACTTATCAGTGAAATACCAGAATGCGAAGAACACAACTCTTGTGCTTTAAAAGTTCATAGAAACACCGTTTTCCAGAAACGACCATCGGGACGACTTAGGATGGGGGACGAAGGGAGGGGATGTCGCCTGCCGTTCCAGCTGCGCTTCCACTCTTCCTAGACCTTTGCCTGCGGCCCCCGCGCACAAACCGACTGGCAGCAACAGCCACCTCCAGTGCCAGTGCCACGAGGGCCTGACGGCACGGGTGTCACCTGCCGGGGGAAGCCGGGGGGTGCGGCTGTGGCCTGCGGCCTGCCCTACCCGCTGGGAGCAGCAGGGAGGACCTGGCGGAAGCCAGCTCTGTGCCCGCCTGCCAGTGCCGGAAACGTGAGTCACCCACAGAATTTATCTGGCTTCAGGTACCATCACCCTCAGGAGCTGGGTGTTTAACAACATGTTTCCCTTGCCTCAGTGCTAGGTGGTGTCTCCGTAAGTATCTTCAGGTAATATCTATACTTTGCATTTAAATAACTTTTAGTGGGAAGAAATACCTCACCTTTTTGGCTCTTTTAGGCTTAGAGGAAATCCAAGGACCAAAAAGTGGTAAGTAAGATCAAAACAAAATGAAATTTAAGGAATGTGCCTTCAAAATCAATTTTGAACTCTAGGAGCAAAACAATTTCCAGACAAAATTGTCCGATTATTTTTTCCTAATGTCTGTCCATGTTTTACCTTAGCTGAGTCTAACAGAGTGGTAAGCAGATCTGCAGGGTGACTGGGAAGGGGGAGCTATCCACACGAGGCATTTCTCTCCCTCCGGAGCAGCAGAGACCCCACCGGAGCACCTCGCCCGGCTTACGCTTACCTTCACTGTCAAGTCAGTGGAGCCCTTCCTGTGGAAACCTGTTTTCAGTCAAAACAGAACCAGGTCCCCTGCATATCTCCTTCTACCTGATGTCTAAAAACAAATCACTTGACTCATGGAAGGAGAGAAGTACAAGGAACTAGTGCTTGCTCTAGTGCCAGCATCCCAGTTAGCAGATATTCTTCCCAAATAGAAAAGTAAATGAAAATACTAAGTCTTCTTTCTCTCCTAATGAAATCTGAACACAAAGAGAAAATTCTTGGCTGATACAAAACTGGCATATCTTCTGTGGCCCTTGGGTATGCCGAACAGAAAAAAAGATTAATTTTTTTCTTATTATTGCTGCTTTTCAAGATAAAACTGATCAAGTCTGATCTCACCACAACTATGGCATCAAAGTATGCACATATGTTTTTTCCAATGTATGCTAATATCACTCAAAAATGCTTATCCTCATGTCTCTCTTCCCTTAAAATCGTTACAGTGAGTCACATGCCCAAACAAAAAACCCCACGTTTTTAGGTTCAATTCTGTCTTCCTAAAAAGCGTTACATTTGATTTTTTTTCAGTCTCAGAAACACTGAACAAGTGCCTCGGCGCATGAACTTTTTCCTAGGAAGATGTCGCTGTGAGAGCCAGCATTTCTGCTGCACTGACTTTCCAAAAACATCCCACAAAAGTACTCAAAATTTGCGGTTGTGTAGAAAGTTTAGTGGAAATTCTCCATGTTACTTGTCTACCCTTGCGTATTAATACCAGTGCATTTTAAACGGTGGTTTGATTTCAAACATTGAATTAATTAAGTGGCAACAAACAGCTGAGTCAAACCTGCTACCAAAAGGCATGCCAACATCTCCCTCTACTGCCCGCGGCGGGGGAAGCAGCGGCTGGGCGCTCCTTGGGGGAAAACTTGGGGTTTCATTCCAGGGCACCCTGAAAGCGGCTGGCATTTAGGCTGGGCGGTGCAACCAGCCGTCGACTCTAGCAGTTTCCCAGTTCCCTCACTGTGGGAGCAAACCCATTAGATGCAAGCACTTTCCTTTCGCATCTTTCAGATGAGTCTTTTTGCTAGAACTGTTCATTGCTGAACACCATGTGTAATGAACTCTTTGGTGTGTTGCCTCCTCTTCCAAAAAAAATCCACATGCAGGCACATACTAGAAAGTACATCCTTGCACAGTGCAAATCTGAAAGGTGTCTTTCACTGGCATTTCTCTCCTCAGGTGCACAGAAAATCAAATCTCCTTTGAAAAGTCTGTGAGAAACTTTTAGAAGCCTGTTTGGCAACTTTAGAATGCAGAGATGGGAATATAAACTCAACTTTTGTATGCGCAAACGGAGGGTAAGTATTCTTGAAAATTAGGAACAGGGTCCGTCTGTGGCTGGCATTTGAACAGATGCACAAGCAAGAATATGCAAAGTCTCTCTGCCACACAGACATCTTCTTGCTAGGACCATCTGTGACAGCAGACACTGCACAGGGGAGATGGTGGCTATGGGGTCACAGTTCCCTCTTCCAACCAAACAGAATGACCTGCAGAGTGAGTGATGCCTGCTTTCTCCTCTTCTCACACAAAGAGTGCTGTGTCATTGCAGGAGCTCAAGAGTACCTCCAGAAGGGCTCTCAGCTGTGAGTCTTCTATCTCTTCTGAGTATGGGATGAGGCTCAAGTTAGTTTCCAAAGGGTATGACTCCAACAGAAGAGTCATACCCTTTTGTTTCTGACTCTGCGATTAAGTTTTCCTTCTTTATCTAAACCCATGCAAACCTGTCAACCGCATCACCCATCTCTGCTTAGAATTGCTATCCTCTGAGCACCTGAAATAACATATGACAGACCTATCCAGTCTCACTCATTTAAAGTGAGCTGTCTCCTCTTACTTTTGGCTTCATTTTCATGCAGCCGTAAAGATTCACGGCATATATCAATGGAAAATGTAATATAACACTCAGAAGTTTTCAAATCTCACTCATTCAAATGAGTGTGACTTGACAAGTCTGATGTGATAAAATAATGCAAAGGGTTTTAAAGACTTCACTTAAATGCACAATGAAATGAAACCTTTTCTCTTTCCTTTCTTTTTTCTGCCTTTTTTTAAACTTTAGAAATGAATTCTAAAAAGCTGCATCAAACTGATAGAAAATAGGGAGATGCTTAGTGTAAAGCCTGTCATTTCTCACCTCAAAGCAACAGTGCTTTGCAGTCACCCTCACTTACACTGGCAGAGTTTTACAGGGAGATGTGGAGATTGGGGTGAGGCAGGCAATTGCAAAGATATGAAAGACCAAAGACTTGCATACAATGGCTTTATGAGAATAAACTTGCAAAGAAAGAATTATAAATGAACAAAAAAATTGCTGCAGCATACCTGAGCTTGCATAGCTACCACACTGTAAATGCAGGGACAGGGAAGAGAGAGGAGAGAACAGAAAGAAAGAAAAGCTGGTAAAAAAGATCACCCATCTGCTCCCAGATGGGTGCTTCAGTTGGTGGATTAGGTTTTTAACTGTGGGATGATTGAAACCAACAGTTTAGTGATAGTGAGTACCATTTAAAAATGGTTAGATTGATTTGACGGGAAAATATCTACACATACTGAAAAAGCAAAGGCTTTGCAGGTGCTGGTGAGTCCTAGTCATCACAGGTATTGGAGACATAAAGCAAAAATGCCAAAGCATAGGCTTTTATATTTCTATTTGATACATAAATAGTTGTGGATGAGTCTTCAGAAGGGCTGGAATCACACAAGTTCTGTTGAGGCTGGCAGGACCAGAAGGTTCATATCTCATTTGAAAGGCCTTCTTATTTATTTAGACCTATGAATCCAACCTCCTAATTTTATGAACCCTGTTTTAAAGGCCAGCCTCAAACGATTTAAATGTAGTGAGATCTAATGAAGAGGACTGCACTTCTTATGACTTATAACTCCATACTGATGTGAGACTTGATTGGAAAGACATATACATACACATCCTGTTTACTTTAGTGGGAACTCCAGCTATAGCAGATGGAAGAAAATACCTCCTAGGTTAGCCTTTTTGCAGCTTCCTCTAAAGCATGTATTACTTCCTGCTCTCAAAAAGAAGAAATTTATCTAAATGGACCATTGTTTTAATCCATCATGTGGCAATCCTTGTCTTCCTACTATGCAGAATTAAGGTCTGTGATAGAATTGAAGTGTTTTTCTTACTGCTGAACTACTTATGCATTAAAAGTATTAGATTCTTGCTTGTTTAAAGCCATTCTGAATCTCACACAGTGCCAAATTCAAGCATGCCATTGTGCTAAAGGTGAACAATTCTACACTGCTCAACATCCTGTACAGCTACTTGATATTTCATATCTATGACACTAACTGGCTTCTGTAATACCTTGGATCCCCTTTGGACAGCCAGAATAAACAGAAGACAGAAGAAAGCCCTACAAAGGGGTGACAGACAAAGCAAAGGAGCCAAAGATGAGAAGTCTGGGACCATTGGGCAGAGAGCTCTCTACCAGATAGTGCAACTAGAACTTTGTTTAATTTCTACTTCAGAAACCAGTAGGGCCAGACTTCATCCACACCTTAAGTTTCTATAGACTCCTACAGTCCTTCCAGCTGGAAGGGACCTTGAGAGTTTCCAGTCCAACCTCCTGCTCCAAGAAGGAGGTTAACACTGAATTCACATCAGATTGCTTAGGACTTTGTCCGGTTGGTTCTTGAAAACCTCCAATGATGGAGATGGCACAACCACTCTGAGCAATCTGATCTACACTTTAATTATTCTTACAGTGAAATTTTGTTTCCTAATATCCAGAGAGAACCTCCCCTATTTCAGTTTATGACCATTGTGTCTCATCCTCCACGTGAACACCTTAGAAGGCAGTGGGGCTGTATCTCTTCAGTTCCCTCCCTTCAGTGCCCGGGCTGTTGTTGAGTGCTTCTGAAACTCTCCCTTCTCCTGGTTGAACCAGGCCCAGTCCTGCAGCCTCTCCCATGCAAGGACTCCAGCCCTACTGTCTTGATTGCCACCTCTGAGGTTGCTTGTAGTTCTTTGGATCTTCTTTCTTGTCCTTTTTGAAGATGACTGCAACATTTTACTTTCTCCTGTCATCAGGAGATTTTCCCAGAAGCTTTCAAAGATCAAGCATCCTTAGATGCTTCACACCAGGTCCCAAGGACCCACAGAGGTCAAGATTACTCAAGAATCATAGAATCATAGCATCATTTAGGTTGGAAAAGGCCCTTAAGATCTTCGACTCTAACCGTAAACCTAACACTGCCAAGTTGACCACTAAACCATGTCCATAAGAGCCAAGTCTACAGGTCTTTTAAATACCTCCAGGAATGGTGACTCTACCACTTCCCTGGGCAGCCTGTTCCAAGGCCTGACCACTCTTTCAGTGAAGAATTTTTTCCTAATGTCCAGTCTAAACCTCCCTTGGCACAACTTGAGGCCGTTTCCTCTTGTCCTATCGCGTGTTACTTGGGAGAAAAGACAAACACCCACCTCACTACAACCTCCTTTCAAATAGTTGTAAAGAGTGATAAGGTCTCCCTCCCCTCAGCCTCCTTTTTTCCAGGCTAAACAACCCCAGTTCCCTCAGCCGCTCCTCATAAGACTTGTTCTCCAGACCCTTCACCAGCTTTGTTGCTCTTCTTTGGACATGCTCCAGCACCTCAATGTCCTTCTTGTAGTGAGGAACCCAAAACTGAACACAAGATTCGAGGTGCGGCCTCACCAGTGCCGAGTACAGGGGCACGATCATCTCCCTACTCCTGCTGGCCACACTATTTCGGGTATAGGCCAGGATGCCATTGGCCTTCTTGGCCATCTGGGCACACTGCTGGCTCATGTTCAGCCGGCTGTCAATCAGCACCCCCAGGTCCTTTTCCTCTGGGCAGCTTTCCAGCCACTCTTCCCCAAGCCTGTAGCATTGCCTGGGGCTGTTGTGGCTGAAGTGCAGGACCNCCCTTGGGTGGATCCCATCCAGCCCCATAGACTTGTGCATGTCTAAGTGGTGTAGCAGGTCACTAATCATTTCCCCTTAGATTATGGGGGCTTCATTCTGCTCCCCATCCCTGTCTTACAGCTCAGGGGCTAGGTATTCCCAGAACAATTGGTTTTACCATTAAAGACTGGGGCAAAGAAGGCATTAAGTATCTCATTTTCCTCCCACTGTGTTTCCCCCACATCCACTAAAGGATGAAGATTCTCCTTAGCCCTCCTTGTGTTGTGAATGTATTTATAGAAACATTTTTTACTGTCTTTTACTGCAGTAGCCAAATAAAGTTCTGAGTCAATCCTTATCCATTGCTGGTAGCACATCTCATCCTTGGAGCTTGTCAGGGGAGACCTGGGAGATTGTTTCCATGAAGGCCAAGGCAAAGAATACAGGGTATCTCAGATTTTCATGCGTCCACTGTCACTAATTCCACTGCCTCATTTAGCTGCATGATTCCTTTTTTATTCTTTTTATTCACCTGTGCAGATAGAAGCTCATCTTGTTGCCCTTGGAGTGTTTTGGCAAGTTCAACCTTACCAACTCTGGCTTTCTTGACAACATCCCAGCATGCCTAGATAACGTTTCTGCGGTCTTCCTTTGCTGCCTGTCCTAATTTCCACCTTCTGTGTAAGACCATTTGCTCTGGGGCTCAGCCACATGTTCCCATTTAGCCAAGCTTGATTTTTGATAGGTTGACTATTTTCCTGAAAAATTCCTTGGAGCTTGGAGGAGATTGCCCCTGAACACTTGCCCCTTTTCTTTGCTACAGTTGCAGTAGCTCCTCAATGGTTTTGTCTTTCAAACAAAGCCTTGCCTTCAATCAGCAGCAGTTGTCACTGCCATATGGCACTGGCGTTGTTTTTCATATACTGCTATGTTATTTACTGCTGCATAATAAATGCATAATACTCACAATAAAAATATGTCAGCCTTTCCTTTTTGTGTGACTAGTCCATGAGTTGAGTACCTTTCTTTGCATGTGCTTCAAGATTTGGTTGGGTGTTGCTCTGATGTTGCTGTTGTGTAGGGGTCTGGGCTATGTTCTAGTTTTAAAGCTGTGCTCCCTGAGGGAATAGTGGAAAAAAATAGTATTCTTCCCTTCGTAGTGGTGCATTTCTAGTAGATATAAAACATACCTGTGTGCCTTGAATCTGTGTTGAATATGGGGGTAACCATTAACATGGAAGATTTTGCTGAAAGGAACTTCTGGAGACTCTTGCATAAATGGGAGCTTGTGGACTTGCCACAGTTACAATGGATAAGAGGAGGAGGATTTTCCGTGTGTCATAATCATAAACACTGATGGGAAAATAAAAACTCTCAAGAACTAGCCCTGAGCCCATCAGAGCACACTTATGTGAGTAAAGGTGAATCTGCAAGGAAAGAAGGTAATATAGCCCCATGTGAGTAATTTACAAGGTGCTGTGCCTTTCAGTCTTTGGAAAATGCTCAAAACACAGCCTCAAGTTCGATGGGAAATTAGATTGTTAATCTAATTCTGAACCAACCTGCATGTGAATAATAGCCAACTCATCAGCTATCACACTTGATCAGCAGTCTATACTGGAAGGCCCCAGGAGACATCCACACAGTTTGAAGACTGACTTGATATATTCAGTGAAGGATGATTTTCCACATGTGTGTATGTGTTTGTATGCGTGTTTTGAGGAATTTGTTCTCATAAGATACTTTGTGCAATATTAGTTTTCATTCTTGAATATGTTCATCTTCATTTAATTTAAACAAAAAATTGCAGAGAACAGATATGATTTTTTGTTTTGTTTTGTTTGTATAATCCCACACTTTCATTTGTGGATATGGCATCTTATGCTGTCTTTGAACTGAAAGAGAGCATACTCATATGACTGCTAGATATTTTTCTTGTTTAGTGCAACACACCCTTTCATGGCATATGCTCTCAATGTCCTTTCTTCCTTCAGCACCATTAAGTAACATTTCTTTACCATGAGGAGTAAACTGCCCGACAGCTCCAGTTCCTCACCTATTTTTATTGCACTCCATTGTATTGACTACATTACTGCTCTTTCCCATTAAGCTGAAATTTCATCACATTTCTCAAGCTTACTGTTACAAAGATTTAAACTAATTCATCCTAATTCTCCTTTCTGTAGTTTCTTTTCAGACGTATGTCTTTTCCGAAGGCCTATGAGCAGCTCCTAGGCACAAGTGCAGGGTACCTTTGATATGAAAGCCAATTCTTCTCAAGTACTGTATGACTGACCCTACAAATAAATTTTTTCTGACTTCCTTTTCAGAAGTTTTACCAATCCTGGGCATACCTCTTTCTTCTTCCGTAATCCCTCTCTTCTAGTACTTTAGAAGTCTTTGCATGTTGTGCCTGATCTTTCATTTACCAGACCCTGTTTATTGCTGATTTTTAAATGAATGGAGACTGAATGTTATTTTTTTCTGTTTTAGTTCTTCTAGCACCACCCATTTTGGAGTGTTACAGTATACTCAATTGCAGTGGGTAAAAATAATGCTCACTAAGGTTTGCAGTTAGCCTGCAAGTTGAGATGAACAAATATTACTACACTAAAGAGGGAAAGACAAACTGGCATGGAGAGGTGCTGAAGCTGAGTGTAGCTCTATATGGAATAAAATCCATATAATCTGATGCACAGAACAATGATCTGTTTACATAACGAATTTTGTTTCAATTGCTGTAAGTGTATTTCCAGTCACTGAAATCACAGGTATTGATCTTGATTCTCACTATAGCCCAAGGAATATACTGCAATTAATATACGGCTCTGACTGGAGCTCCATTGTTGTTTAAGTAAGATCAGAACAACCTAATAGTTACAGGTGGATAAACAAGCATACTATTGCAAGGACAGATTGAGGCTTATCTGAATAGCCTTCTGCTGCTCTGTGAGCACAAGTTGGCTTGCAGGATTCTCTGCTGAGCAGAACAGGCAGCCTGAAACTAATTCAGCCTGGGGGCCCTGATGGCCCATAGGCAGCCCAATGGCATTAAATCAACTTTGCTCCGATTTCCCCTAAGCTTTACCTGTTCTGTTCTTCATGCTTGCCCTGCAGAGGTGCAGCTCAAAAGCTAACCAGAAATATTTTACAACACCAAGTAACCTGCCAAAACTTCCTAAGATTGTTTCTTCTCTGACCTTTCCTATTTACTTCATACCTCTTGACTGCATCACTGTCTGTGTTTCACTGGTTCTTTGCTCTTTTTATTCTAAATTGAACTTTTAAATTCGATTATAAAAAGCTTAAAAATGTCCCCTCAGCTTAGTAAATATGATTTAAACAAATTAAAGTCCAGTCATAGTCAGGTGAGTGACTACATGGTATGTTCTTTGGTTTTAAGCTTTAGGTTTTCAGGCATTCAGCCAAATGCAGCAGGTTAAGACATATGGAGTCTGGAAAAATACTGTTAGGGCCTTGTTTTCTAAAAATGTTAGAGACAGAATTTATTGTTAGCGTAAATTAATACTAATAAACATATGAATGAAGGAAAAGGAATATTAATAAATAAGAAAAGAGATGGAATAAAGAGTCTCCTTGGTCCTGGAAAGCACGATTCAAGGCTTGAATCATGTTTACTTGGGCTATGAGCTCTATCCTGAGCTATGTGTAGGAAAGCAGGCATCAGAAATACTAATTCTGATGAAAAGTTTGTTTTGCTGGAATTTTTCTTCCTCATTTTGGGATTGAAATATAAAGTGACCAGGAAAACAATCAGATCCTGGTCCCTTTTTCAATTGCTCCAGAAACCAAATTTACCTACTCAGAAGTGGGAGCCTACATCTCTCCTCTTAACCCTTTCTCAAAGACTCACATCATGGAAGGGTGTAAGGCTGGGTTACGCAGGAGTCATGCCCCCCTGCTTCAGGCTGTGTACAGAGGGGTAGGATTTAGATCTGCTCATAGAGGATACCTGCATGCTCTTGTCCTGCTGGATTCCCAATGCTGCTCCCTGCAGCTCATCTCCCAGCTACCAGCAGTGGCTCTGCTCAGCTATTCACCTCGGGAGAGACTTCCCTGTGAACAGCCAGGTGGGCAGAGCACCCACAGCACCTCCCACAGCCAGCACCAGCAATTAGGAGAATCAGAGTTACATCCCTGCCTCTGGCAAGGCTTAAGCATTGGGATGGTTTTGTGGCATCTCAGTGTGGAGTCTCTTCCCCTCCTCCCCCAAAACATGAGACACCTTGGAAGCAAGCTCGGGTGCAGCTCAGCTGGAGCCTGTGTTGCAAGGGTGCCTGGGGCTAGGATGTGGCTTCTAATATGAAAACAAATGAATTAAATGTTGCCATCCTGTTGCTCCACAAAACCACCATGCAGCTCAGCATGTCTGGCAGGCATGTTTCTCTAGAATTAGTGAGATTAATTTTTGGCTTGGAGGTACAATATGAAGAAACCAATCCTTCCGCTGTGTCCTGTGGATGTAGGGGGAAGCTGCTATCATTTGTCCCTTCCTCAGGCTCTGGCACTTTAAAAATAACACAGACGTTAAGAGGTTTGTTTGTTGTTTTGTTGTTGCTGCAGTTGCTGTTGTTGTTGTTTGAAGAATCTCACTTGCCAGTGCAACTCTCATCACTTTGCATTCCCCTTCCTCTGCCTCCACCCCACCTTCTCCTTCATCTCTTCCTCCATCCTTTTTGGTGATGCCACTGGGCTGGACTGGTCACCCACTCCCTGACATCCCTACAGAAACCCTGCTCGAAGTGAGGCTGCTGCAGTAATCTAATCTGGAATGTGTTATTTGATTTCAGCAGCTCAATTGGATCAGCCGCCTGCAGAGCTACACACTTTCCTGCCAGCTTGGCAGAGTGGAGCTTAACCACTTCCCTTCAAGGCCATGTCTGGTAAGCACGGGATGTAGTTTCTCCGTGAATTGACTCAGAGCTGGAAGAAATGGCAGGAGCCCATGGAAAATATCCTATAGACTTCAGTAAAGTTAAATTAAAAGAGAACTATTGACATCATCAGGTTTTTATACTTCGTTCTGCAGGCTGAAGATTTTTAACAGCAGAGAAGAAGAGCAAATTCCTTTTTGTCCCCTAGCAGCAGGAAAGAGGTCACCTCCAGACTGTGTCCCCAGGTCTCTCATCACTCTCCTCCTTTGGCCTAGAATTACAATTCTCCTCTTTCTGCTTGAACACACATTAACTACAGCATTCAGGAGAGACGGTTTCTGTAATTATTGTGTCACTACCATACAGAATTATTTGGTGAAGGACATAATTATCCATCAGATTGAAAAGTCTGGTTTAGAAGCACCCATCCCAACCTCGCACATTCAATTTGACAGGACTTTTTCCCAAGACGTTGGTCAGCGTCTGCGTGCTTGCAAGGTGCTCCAATGTTCACAGTGCCTAGTGAGTCCAGGCGTTCATACCTCAAGCTGAAATAAATTGAAGAAAGCTTTTAAAATTATTGTGCAGCTCATAAAATGCAGCACTTGCTTCTCATGCCATGCTAGCTCTTTTGGTGCCACTCGTAAGTTCCTTCAGTGGCTGAACTCATAGACGGCTCTGCTTGTAAATCGCGCTAGATGCAGTCCATACGCTATCAGCTGCCCTGGGAGGCAGCGTGCTGCTAAATATTTAATGCTTTCTTTTCTCTTCTTTTTTTTTTTTTTTTCCTTAGGAGACAAATTTCTTACTCTTTCTTGTCTGGCTTCTCCAACTGAGATGAAGTCCTCAGAGTCTGACAATCTGTCAACAACTTCTTAAAGTATTTAGGGTGGGGGTGGAAATGGAAAACTTGTTCATGACCACTTTTTCTTGGAACTCATCAACTGGGTTCCTCTCAGCCACTTCAAAGCTAGACTCAATTTTAAAACTTGTTAGATAAAGCACTATGCGCAATGCTATGAATAAAATAATTCTTCCAAAAAGTATCCTGGCAAAACTCTGTACCTGATATTCAGCAGACGCTTTATTTTATACAGTTAATTTTCCTTTAGAATTCCTGCCCCATCCCTCTCTTGCTTCTTATCTCATAGGTTTGCATGTGTACATGTTCTCTCTATGGTGTAGATGAACATCTTCTTTAAAGATCAGATTATTTATTTTTCTTTTCCTGCTGATTATCAATAAAGTCCAAAATGCTGAATTATGTGTCCCACTTTAAAGCTGATGATGTCAGGCCAAGTTCAAATTGAGCAATATGTGTGAGCTTATGAGACTTAAAAGGATGATTTGCCAACTCATGACCATCGAAGTTGTGTTTTCGAGACTTGTACTTGAAATCTTGTCAAGGAAAACAACTTTACGAGCTTTTATTACTGTCTATTCCTAAACGAGGAATGATAGCTCCACTGATACTACCTCTAAGCTCTTCTACTCACCTTTACTGACTGCTGCTGCAGGTTTTACATTGTGAAAACAGATGAAGCATAGGTGGCGTTTGCCTTTCAAATATAGAGTAGATCAGACCAATAAATGATAGTTGAAAGAAGGATTCTCTTGAAAATGCAGAAGTTTGGTTACATGTAACAGCTTTGGTACTTCAATAGCTATTAGTTTTTCACACTACAATATGCAATATTTGTTCTGAACAGCATGTAGGAAAGAGGCATATTCCTGACCCACTACTGGGTAGCAACAGAGCTCTGCATTATGCATGATTAGTAAGTGCTTTTTGATAAATAAAGGGAAGCTGAATCCATGGAGCCTCATTCCCACCCTGCCTACATTACTCTTACTCTTTTGTAAATTCATGGAACTGTGTAGAATTCAGTTATTTAAACCTGCAGTGGTTACATAGAATCATAGAATCATGGAATCACTAAGGTTGGAAAAGACCTCTAAGGTCATCGAGTCCAACCGTCAACTCAACACCCCCATGCCCACTAAACCATGTCCCTAAGCGCCTCATCTACACGTCTCTTAAGTATCTCCANAAATGAAAATGAACCAGATCTCATCACCACAAGAGAAGATACAAATCTATAAAGCCCTCCCTCCCCCTCCCCCCCAAGAAATATCTAAACAGATCTCAAAATAATAAATGCATTTTTTGTGAAAATGTCTGTATTGCAAGAAGCTTCTGACAAAATGACTGTATTGCAAAATGACTGTATTGCAAGGGCCTCCTGACAAAAGTCTATGAGGTGAAGAATCTGGGCACTTAGGCTTCTGGCAGTCATGCTGCGAGGTGGAAGCCTGGGCACTGGGGCTTCTGCATGGCTCTCCTGTTGGGAAGCCAGGACCTCCCAGAGTCACTGTTCAGGGGCTCCTCAGTGCCTCTGAGGACTCCTTGGCAGCTGGTTCCCTCTCAGGGCAGAAGGGTAGAGAATGCCATGGCTGAACCAAGCAAGGACTTTGCTGCTCAGTCTGCCAGCTCCGTTTTCTTCCAGAACAAAACGTGTGCATTGTTTCAAAACGACTCTTCTGCCTAGATGCTTTTCTTCACAGGGCTTTTCAAAGTTTCTCCTCTGTGCTCTGAAACATAATGCTTTTTCAGGATGTTGAAGTTTCAGAATGGAAATGAAGATTTCTGAACAGTGACATGTAACTAGTGCCTTTGCAATGTTGTCAGCAGGGAAGACAAGGAGTGAAATTACCTTGGCCAAGTTTGAGGGGCAATGAAGATTTCTTAATGGTATCAGTGCTGTGCATGTAGGGGTCATTCTTTCAGTCTATGAAATTGACACCATCCTTGTATATTTAGTTCAACCCAACTTCCTGCCCACCCCTCTTCTTCAGAAATTATTCAGGAATTGCACAAAATGTTAAAGTTCAGTGTTACTCAGAAAATAAGACAGTTCAAAGCCAACCATATGGGGATAGGTCAGGAGTGCAAATACACAGGAATCACAGTCATGCCTCTTGGGGTTTAGTTTCCAGGCAGGTGTGTGGTCACACTCCCCAGTTGGAGTGGCCTCGGTTTGAGCTGCCTCCCACCTGGGAGCTGTGCTGTGGGTCCCTGACACCAAGCCTCATCCCTCAGCCCCTCCTCTCTGATTTTACAAGACTGTTGTTGGCCCTCAGGTTTCCAGTCACATACTGTAGCTGGAGCCTCCTTCCCTGCCTGCACATCTTCTTTCTCATGAGTGGATTCTGCAAAAGAACCTCCCGTTCACCCTGCTGTGGAAACAATCACTCCTCCTTGCTTTTCTTCTCCTTCTAGAAACCTCCGTCATCTGCAATGCAGCCCATGCTGCTGGAACCGGCTGCTCCTTGCAAATGGATGAAGGGAAGATTTATTATCATCAGAACACATGGAAATTAGAAAATGGACTAATGGAAACCATTAATGTCCTGCTCTCAACAGTCAGATGAATGGTAGATCAATGCAGTATATTAATAAATTGGAAATGATTTAAGATGATATAAACATTAAGTCTCAGATATTAGATGGGAAAAAAGCAAGAAAGACAAGGACAGCACTCTATTATATTTATGAAAAAAATAAAATACCATCTTTTAAGACATATTTCCTGTCCAGCATTTTGATATCTTTGAAGAGATAATATTGAAAAACTGCTCTGTATCCTTCCATAATTCCACCTAACTTTGATATGAAACAGTCTGCCTCCTTCCAAAGCAAATCTTATTGCAAGCCTGTAACAATGAATAAATCCTTTGTCGTGTATTCTACAGGTAAAATAATAATAATAATAGTCACAGTCTGCAGACAATAATTGTTACTTTTTTTTTCATATCAATGGCTCTTTTGTTTGCAGTGTGTGCATAACATTGTAAAAAGGAATGATTAAATATGATTGATATAACAGTTGCAGTACCCACACACATTCTACATAAACCTCAAAGGAAAACCTCAAAGAAGGGAAAAAAAGTACTCTAAAGGAAAATTACTGCAAAAGTACTTTATGCTAACCTGGCATCATGCATAAAAATAAAATAATGTCTCTAAGTGAATGATTCTTAAGCTTTAGGGACTAATTAAGTTTTTAATGTGGTCACATTCTTTGGAAAATATTAGAAGCCTTATGATTCAAGAAACTTTGCTTCTCAAATAAAACTTTGTGGAGGTCAGTCCATTCACATTTTCAGGACTCAGTTTTAATCAAAATTCCTCAATAAATTCTTGTTGAATTGCTTTGTGTCATTACCTGTGGGAGCATTTATGAATGCAGATGATGATTTGAACTACGACAAATCCCATAAATGAGAGGTCAGAAAGGTTAGATCATGGCAGTTCAGTGAAGAAATGAAAACAAACCATAAATTATCTCCACCAGAAGGACGGCATGTTCAACCAGACATCACAGGTTTTGTTTTTCAATTGCTAACAGCCCTCTGACACCCTATCACAGTGCTTGGTTTTAACGGCTTGTAACAGGTCACTGTGATCAGGAGAGTTCAGGACTCACACGTACATATTTAACATGCCAAGCTATAGCTGGGTAACTGAGGGAGTACTGTTTGGTTTTAATGGGTTCAATACATTGAAAAACGATGCTGAATTTTTTTTTTTTTTAAGTTGTAACTAGTGGAGAAAAATGTGAATATCGCCAGTTCACTTAATTTGGAATGGGGTGTTGACAAAGAGTGGTCAAAATAGTCTTGTCCACTGGTGTTCTCAGTGTATACAGAAAAAAAAATGAAGCTAGTGAATTTTAGAACCTCTTTCTTGTTATTTGGGGAGTTTATAGAAAAATACAATGGGGAAGGACCCTGTCTAAAGGATTCAATGTCACACCATCATGATGGGTAAGAATTTATTCCATAGTAAGGTTGGATGCTGTAAGTGCTTCCATTGCTGTTAAATTATACTTCAGTATAGCTAAGTGTGCCATTAAAATCATGTATTACTGACACAGGCAATATTTATTTAATTTAATTTTATGGCACATATTTCAAGCAGGATAAGAAGAAATATTGTCTTATCTTCCCCATGGTCAGGAAGTTTATTAGCATTGTCAAACAGACTCAGAATCAAGAAACTGTACTCATTAACACCAAAACCACTGGCATTATGGGACCTTTCATATTAAGAGAGGATAGACAGAGGACAGAAAAGACATGGAGCTCTTTCTGTCCGTGGAAAGGGTGGTGATCATCAAGAACAGAGGGGAGAACTCAAAAGATGCAACAGAGATGCCAGAGTATGTGGATTCTGGTCTGTAGAGGAGCCTCATTCTGGTTCAAGCAGGATGAACAAAAGCTTGAAAGAGGAATGAAAAAAATGAAGATTTTAAAAAGTGTGTAGTGAAAAGCAGAGACAATAAGACAGGTGTACTGAATGCCTCAAGAGGCTAAAATTCTGCCTTTCATCTCCAGGCCTTTGGTTCAAACCCAACTTAAGGCAGTTGTGACAGAAAATATATTGCTGTCTGATATTCAGCCTCTACAAAATAAGATGGTGGTCACTGTCATGTTGCTGTAAGATAGATACCACTGCAGCCATCATTAACCGGTCCGTGCTTGCAGGCTGACTTACAGGGGAATGCAAGACCTGAAAGATTTGAGTAAAGAAAAAGACTCTTACAGCGGAGAGCAGTTTCTGCAGTGGAGTATACCGGGGTATACTGGCTGAGCAGGGCTGGGATAACTCACTGCCTGTGCTTGTAGCTGTTCCCTGAACAGAGGACTTCAGTTTCCAGGGCTGTCAAAATGCCAATTTTGGCAGCGGTTAAAAAAGAAAAGGCAAAGTGGATCACTGAATATAATCACAGAGGAATGGAGAGCTGAAGTTATTTTGGAAACGAAACGAGCACGGGGAGACCTAGCTAGGAAACGCTGCTATGTGCAGCTCTGATGGCAAGGAGAAAATGGTGCTGAACTGCTAATGCATACTGGAGGACACGCTGAACACTGGGATATGTGCTGCAAGACTTCTGTGACAATTACATGTGACCATAAGGCAGCACTGACTTCTCGCTGTCAAACCCAGATGTCTGCATGTGTTTTATGCATGTTTGTTGGCTTTTTAAAAAATATAATACATGGTTAATTTAAAAAAATAAAGTATTATCCAGCCCTGACCTAAATACTGTAGGCAAAAACAAGAGATGAAGGAATACTACTGAGGGAAATGAGATCCAGAAGTAAAAAGTATGGACTAGTGCCAGTAACTCTCATATAAGAACTAATTTAAAATCTGGAGGTTAAAAAGGACCAGTCTACCAGCAATTCAGTCAGAATTTATGTTATGCTCATGTAAATTTTGGGCTTAAATTGTCAAGAAAAGACTTGTTGACACAGGTTAGAGGAAGTGAAATAACAGCATTGATTGTGTTTCACATCTTTAGTTAGGCATGTGAGGACAGCTCTGTGAAGGTATGCAGGTACCTGAGGAAACTGATAAGGGCCTTAAACCTCTCCAAAATTCACAAGGGCCAAACCCATACAAATTAACTGGATGCTAACACCCACTTAAGCGTTTTCAATTTTACTGGAGATAGGTGCCTAAATATTTCCGGGCATCCAGGGCTACATGTCTACCTGCATCTGTAGCTGCCTAAACATCTTGGAAAACCTGGTCTCCACCGGCTAATTTCTGCATGCACATAGCAATTCGCAGCCCCAGATCCTACTTGCATCTCTGGAACTAATTTGGTTTCTGCAAGCGAAGAACTTCTCCATGTCACTGTTTTATCCCTCTGTGTAGTACGGGGGCTAAACTGCCTCTCTGAATTATTTCTTCACCTGCTTCCCCCCGCCTCCCTTTATGCCTCTGCCCCATGGGGACGCAGGAGGGAGCAATGTCCAGCGCTGGCGGTTTGCAGTGCCTTGCCCACGGGAAAGGACACATGCTGTTCCTGCATCCCAAGCTGCACCATGCTCTCAGGAGCAGCAGGGTGCTGCTGAAGCAAAATGTCTTGGGAAAAGGGGCAGGCAGGGTCCTGGCAGAGGTTGCCTGATAGCAGGGCTGGCTCCCAGGCCCTTGCTACTAGAGGGAGACAGAAGAGGTAAGTTTCCCTCCACCTCTTCAGGCACTTCCATGAAAAAGGACAATCTGAATCCTTGCACTGGATCCTTGAACACCTTCTCCCTAAAATTGTGAACTGGAGATCACAAATCAAGACACAGCAATGCGGGGTACTTAATCTAAATGAATAGCACAGCGCTCAGATGACTTAGTGCAAAAAAAGGGGGCTTTTATGTTAAGAGAATAAAGAATTCTTTCAGCCATATTTCTACGATTTACACTATCAAAATACCAAAAAAATGCCTCCTCTTGTTCCTTTGATGTATACTGTGTTTCTGAGGTTTACCATCCTCATACCAGAGAACCTCGTTAAAATCAAGAAATAAGCAGCCTAATTAAACTCATTATTAGCTCCACATTTTTCTCATACGTGTGTGTCTGTGTGTTTAGGTATGTATAAGTGTATGCATACACCATATGTATATGTCTGTGCATTTTCCATACTAGCAGAAAGAACTGGAATTCTCTAAATGCTACTGAGATGCGTAAGTTATTTGCTTTCTAGATATGACCAAATGGGTAAAAACCTGCCCATGTGGAGAAGTCCAACAGCTGTGAACTCAGTCCTGAAAATACTGTAGACTGAGAGTCATAATTTTTTCACACCTGTGCTCAGTGTTTACATCAAGGGCTGCTGTAAGCTCCCCTCTTGCTCCTGCAAGCTGAACACCTTTGGGTAAATTGAATGAGCCACTTCCCCATAAGCTCCATCAGACACTGCGAAAGGCCAGTCTACCACATCTTGAACATTTCATGTCCCTCTCCTCTCTGTGTATCTTACACTTTCAAAGCTGATGCTAGGGCTTCTGGTGCTCCAGGCAAATCATCAAATACCTGTTCAAACCACAGGCACCCAGATAAAAATAGTCACGGATTGCTTTGCTGCTCCTCCTGTTTTGCTGCCCTGGAGATACAACGGCTCCTGCAGATTCAGAAGTGATTTGGTTCTAGGCTGTGTTTAAACACAGGTATTTTGTTTGAGTTGAACGATGAAAAGAGGAGTTAGAATAAAAATGAAGATAGTTTGAAAACTGTAATGAAGACCTAGACAGTGACACAATGCCTTAGGGAGTTGGAGACAAGCCCCTGGAGGAGCTGGTTGCCCATTCTGTTGTATGTCAAGGCCACTTTTGCTTTTCTCATCACCATGAAAGTCCCTAGCAATTTGCTCCCATGTAACAATTACTGCCTTACTGAATACAGCTGCAGCTTTGTTTTCCAGTTATCCCCCTGCCACTGGGCAGACCCTGTAAAGTGCTGTCTGCTCCCTCACTGAGGTAGGATATTTCTGCTCTGTTGTATTAGATCACTTCCTAGGCCAGGCGGCATGTGATGCTTGCAGATTGCAGAGCTTAGCACTTAACACAGTTGGAAAAAAAAAACGTTCTGTTTTCTTGCCCTACTCTCGATCCTAGATCTCACTAGACATTAAAAACACCCTAAAATCAAGCAGCTTCCTATTTTAGCTGAGGCCCTTGAGTACAAAAGCTGATGTTTTTAAGAGTGTTATCTATATCAGCTGTCATCGACAAAGGCTTAGAGGAAAGTAAGCAGAATGTGATTTACAGTGAAATCGTCGTTTCTTCCAATACCTGAAAGAGATGTTGACTGAGATATCATCTGGCTAATTTCTTAGCTGCCAAAAATTACAGATATATTGCTAAGTGCAGTGTGGATGCAGACCCTGAGATTTATTAGGTTGAGCAACGGAGCATTGCTATTTGCTCACTCTGTGGATCTGCGGACAGTCCTATTCCTCTAATTATGAACTGCTCACCAGGAGGCAGCTGTTGGCATTGTCTCACCTGCAAGTCTCAAACCGTGTGGGCTTTTTTGGTGCATGCTGGGACAGTACAGCTGGTACACAACAGATGGCACGAGGGAGTCCCTAGTCAGAGGATGCATATGTGCTCAGCCCCAAAGACAAATCCCTGTTGTTATAAACCAGGGAGTTGCCAGGCAGAGCCCATGAGCGTGTCCGCAAGGTGCCAAGAGAAACTAGAGTAGAGCTACCGACTAAGTTTTCCATTTTTGCCCTGGCCTAAGGGATGCTGTAGTTTAATGGGCTGTGCTGGCTCATTAGAGGTTCGCTTTCATTTTTGTCATTGTTCATTGTAGGTAAAGGTACTAAAAGAATTAAGCACTGAGGGACCGCACAGTGGGCAGCTCTTAGCTCTTGGCTATTTTACAACATCCATGAGAGAACTTCAGGAGGAAGCTGAAGGGTGGGAATGAAATTTGGAACATACCATGCGGATACTTGCTTGCAAAGAAGTGCCTAAATACAGGCATTTCCTGTGCAAAGACAACTGAAGACATTCAAATTTTAAAATATATTTAAACACAGAAACCAAGGTGACTGTATGTAACTGGGAAGCAGGTGCTGGTTTTAAGCAAACCTCAGGGCTTGTTTAATAGACGCACATCTGGTCTTTAAAAGTCAGCACAGGTGTTTGCATTTTAATTGCACAAATCTATCCTGCTGCCCCACGTTATGCCCGGGAAAAGTCATAAGTCAACTCTGAGATAGCTGTACTATTAATACAGGTGTTGCTAATTGATCACATGTTGGTCATGAAATACTGAGTTTAGAGCTATGGCATTGACTCTGTTTTCTCTTGTGATTCTTTGTCATTTCAGAAGGATACTCTTGATAATTAATGTTCTACAGTTTTGTGGGTTCCTTTGACTTTATAAGATGGGCCAGGGTTTTATCCTATCATAGCAATATCTGCTGTGATCATCATTTTATTCCAAGGCTTGGCAAAATGATCGCCATTGATTTTTAGAGATGTTTCGAAAATTCTTTGGCTGTGTTTTGATCATTTTATGGCTAAGCTGCAAAATATGAGAGAAGGAGAAAAACATCTTTAAGTGCAAAATTTTTTGATACTAAGACAGCATGTTGGGAAATCATAGGTGGGAGGAGTTATGATTTATGTGCTGCAGATTATTAAACAGTCCTGAAAAATAATGAAATATAGATACATTAAATAAAATTCAGTGATGAGCAGTGAAGCTGATAATGGGACTAAACTGGCTTGGTTTAAGATAAAAATATCCACTACACCTATCTGAACCATTACGAGATACCTGGGAAGGAAGAGTGTCCATCTATAGGATCGTTTGGACAAGAACAAAGCAGGTGTTAGTGGGGAATATGGGAAACCAAACACCTGAAGGCTAGAAATGAAAGGAAAGATTGGTAGCTGTTCTAGTCAGAAAGCTACCTGCATTCTGCCAAAGACTCTAGCCTAAGATACTAGGATGAGATTCAGGAAAAAAAAAAAAGAAAAAACAGGCAGTCTATGGATTAAAAAAACCACACCAGTGAGGTACGGATTTTCTGTGGATGTTTTATTAAGGTGATTGGAGAGTGAGGAGTTTTAAATTATGATCTACAAAGTTAGGATCTCAATGTTAGTCTGCACCTTGCAAGCTTGAAATGTTTATTTTGCTTTTGAGGTTTTGTTTGGTTTTGGGGGGTTGGGTTTTTTTCTTTAACTTTCAGCTCCTGAGCTGGAGTTCTGATTGCAGCATGTTTCCAAAGGATCCTGTGCAGGTGGCATACTTGGAATGGAGCCGGTTTAATAACTGAGGGATTTAAGTCAGATTTAGTTGAGATAAAAATAAGGATAAATTAAGCTAGTTATGCTTCCTTCCTGCCTTTATCTATGTGACACTTCACTACAGCTAAAATTATGGTGGAATAAGACATTTCAGATGAGAATAAAGCAGCCAAGAGATATAAACATTAGTGAGGAGGGAGCTATTTTATTTTAAAAAGCTTTTTCTTTTCAAACCTGTCCTCCCTGTTGAGCAGGAAGGCAAGGTGAAGGAAAGGTTTCCCATTGAATTTAGAGATGGCAGAATCAGCCTGGAATAGTAAAAAAATTCTTCTCACAGGAGTGAAAGTCAGCCATTAAATGCATGAAACTAAGAGGGAGTATGACAAAATCAGATGATATTTGAAGGCAAAGAAATACATTTTATGGCTGGGAGAGGACAGGGGGCAGAATGAGGAGCTCTATTTACATCACAAGTTTCATGCATCTGGAGAATGCCTGAGAGGCACAGAGCACAAAAAAGGACTGGTTTAACCATGGGGACCTCATAGTGAGGCTTTGAAAGCATGGCAGGCTTTTGGAAGAGGATGGAAGCCTAAGTCAGAACCAAATTTACGTTATTCAGCAGAGTTGAGTTATCATCCCAGTGACAAATGTGAGAACCGAGCAAGCACAAATACAACGGAAGGTATTCAAATTTGGATGGGTTTGAAAACAAATGCTTGATGAGGTTCATAAATGTCAAATGAACAGATGGAACTGAGAATGAAACCAGCAGGGAGATAAGGCAGAGATTGCTGCAAGCAGAGGTGGAAAACAGGAAACTCCAGTCGGTGGGCTACGGGGTGAGGATGAGGCACCGTGGAATGCCAAGATAAGAGCTGAGACAAAGGCAGATACGGATGGTCCTCAGGCTGCAAGGAAGAGCAGAGGTCAGCACGATCAATTATGGGAAGAAAGACCCCTGTTTGCATATCCTGGAACCAGAGAGAGGGGTCAGGAGCAGGGCGGGCAAGGAACCCGCCAGGGTGGGGTAGAGTTTCGCTACAGATCGGTTTGGCAGTCCGCGTGCAGGACCATGTCCTGGCACTGCCAGGTTTTGTCATTGGCTTGGGGAGGTCCGTATGTCCCTGACAGGGTACTCCTGCCTTACACACAACTGTTGGTGTGTGGTGGGTTTATATATGGCCGTGCTCTGTGGGCACCTGGAAGGCAAGGATGCTCTTGCTGGGCTGTGCTTGCATCTGGCGCCTCGTGCAATGCAGCTGTGTCATAGACTCCAGGGCCACATTGTGCCAGAGACTGGAGAATAAACAAGCCTCTACATTTTTGTCCTGATAAAATGATTCTTTTAAAAAAAGAAGTAGCAACTTTGTTTCCTTTCAGGTCATGTGCTCCCCAACATCATGCCCATTATGAGGGTATCCTGAGATTCAGCTTTAGCTTTACACTGTCTACCATAAAAAAGTAGCCTAATGAGTGCATGTGTGATACAATGAGCTGCTGCTGTAGAGTCCTCCAATGACATCTTCACTGTAAGGCTCAGCTGTCTCATAATCCTAATGAGCGGTCTACCTTGACGATGCTCTCCAGTAACTGCTGCACAATGGGAACATGCTGCAGGCCCAGATGACTATAGGAGTTGGATACCTGTAATTTCCCTTCGTGTAAATTGTACCAGGTTTCGATGGGATGTTCAGTGGCTCTCAAAAGCAGGCTGCATGTACATTACCCTGTATATGCTGACTCCTCTCACAGCATCAAACATCAGATTTTTGTCTATGCATTTATTTACTTTACAAGCAGAAATATACAATTTGTGGATCATATTTGTCGGTTGGTTGGTTGATTTATTTTTCCAGTCTGGTTGACCATAGCACAAAAAAAGGAAATTAAACTGCTCTTCCCAAACTTCACCTTTGAAAAAGCCCTGCCAAATTTAAAATACTCCTTCATCTTCATATTCCTTTTTTTTACTTTATTCTTGTTTCCTGTGTTACCACCACATTGCTTGAAAACAATGTGGCTAAAGAGTAAGATTGTCCTTTTTTTTTTTCTTCAGGTTGCTTCATCAAGTTAGAGTATGCTGAGCATAGTCAGTTTTTTGCTATCCTTGGGTACTGTTCAGGAGAGAGTAGTAACTTCTCAGGCAGTCTGTGAATTGCACTGTTATGCTTACTGTGTTTTGGAGACCATCAGGATGTTATATGTATGCAGTAAAAATTTTACGTGCATCAAAACTCAGCGGGTAAGAGATTTGATACCGCACTGACTAATGCTGTTCCTTCATATAGTCATAATACTGAGGCATTGCACTCAAGGCAATTTATTTTCCTTTCTTTTTCCTTTTTTTTCAACATGAAATTGTAACTGTGACAAAGTGCGTCTCTTTTCTATCCCCCCCCACAAAGTAGGGGCAAGCAAGAGAGAAACGTAGAATGTGCTTAATGACTCCAAACACTTGTCTTGACACTGATTACTTATGGCACAGGCATGTTTCTTTTAAGAAGTAATGTATTTAGGCTATTTAGGCTTCTGTGCCATTCTAGAATAATCACCGTATATACTGAAGAAAAAATGAGTCTAAGAGTAAGTAAAAAAAAATGTTCTATATGAATAAAAATTTTTTTGCAGCCAGATAAAGGCACTTGCAGATGTCCTTGCATGAAGGCTGCTCCAGAATTTTTATTTCACTATAAATGGTTCTAGTCCAATATTCCACCCTCCTTACACTCATTTAAAACTGAATCAGAAATCAAATAAGGATTAACCACCCACGGAGTCTGGCATGACAAGAGAAGTACTCACTAATTTTTTTCCTACATGTTATTAGCAGAGGGAATTTAGGTTAAAGAGTTTCATTACGAAAATACAATTTTTAATTCTTGACTGTCCACCTTTTTTTTCTTTCTTCTCAGCAACGGAAAGTTTCCACATGCCCTTGTGGTCCAGGGTAATCTTTATTCAATAAATATTTTAGATAGTGAATAACAGACATTCTTATGAGCAAGTGTAGAAGTCACTCAGCAAGACAAATAAATTGTTTTGGTTTGCTGAATTGGAGCCTAGTACTGGGAAAGAAAAAGGAGTAATTTCTTATCTATCCATCTCTCACCTTTAGTCATTCATTCAAAACAGTTAAAATTGGACAAAGACAACAAATATTTACAGCCATTTATGATGTTTTTCTTCATATTTAAGAGTAGCATTTCTTTCAGTTATTTTGAACATTTGTAGTAAAGGAATAGAGAAAAGATTAAATTTTGATTTATCAGACGCAGAATTTAATGGGCTGAAATAACAGTGGTTTTTATTCCAGCCTAATTTTCAGATGTTAATGTGTTAATGGATTGCTGAATCTTGGATGCTCCAACCGACACTAAATACAACTACATAAAATTACCATTATTAAGCTTGAGAAGGCGTATCCAAATGTGGTATTTAGCCAAGTTATTCAGTCTTTATACCTGGGTATCTGCACATACAACATTAGTAATGAAATTACAGCGGTAACTGCATATACATGTAAGTATCTTCAGTAGACTTTGGAGCTGTAATTGCAAAGTATTGTGACATTGCCTGACTATCTTACAGTGAAAGAGATGTTCTGACAAACCGCTTTATTCAAGCTAATGGCAAAACTCCCATTGGTTTTTAATAAAGCAAGAATTTCACCTTTGAGGCAAGTGCAATGCATTTTTCCCAAAAAATGCAAGGAAACAGTGGTAGTACTCTGTGTTACTAAACTGTTCATCTGAAACTACCTGTCCAGGGAGATTAAGAAGAAAGGACTGACGAGAGCGTTGGCCTCCAGCATTGTGAATCAAGACCCTGTCAGATCCTGTGTGCATGGATGTGCTAGCACAGGTTGAGCAGTAACTCAGTGCTAAGACAAGATGAAGATGATGGGATCATAAAAATTGGAGTCTGACAGAGCTTTACTGTCCTGGTTTATTGTATTACCCATGCCTTACAACAGAATTGTGTTGCCATACTATATAATTTCTTACCTAGGTTTATTAGAGTGAACTTCTTGTGAGTTTTAACTGCAACTGAAACTAGGGGGTTGGCCAATTAACAAGAAGCTTCCTCCCTTTGTTGTAACAGAGCTACATTTCTAAATCTTGTCCTTCCTTTCTGTTGTCTAGGTTTCTACCTTCATTCTTCTTCACTAATTCCCAGTGAGGTCATATATAACGTAGAGACAGAGGTCTTCAAACACCAGTATGAATTGTATGCACTCTGACTAGTTCCACTGAAACCATGCAGATGGGGTGAGACTAAGTTTCGGCAGCATTGGAGCTGTAAGTTATACCACTAGGCATGCTGGAAAGGAGATTCTGTGACTAGATTCTCTTTCCCACTTTTGTCTACTAGGCAGCATGGTACAAGAAAAAAAATCACATCTCATCTGGAAAACTAGTTTTAAAAAATAATTCTTTCAATAGCTGACATCCTATTTAATTAAGAAGGTCTCATCTTTCAAGGTTTCTATTTTCCCAGCTCTGAATTTCTTGTCTGAATACTTCATTTGCAAAGACATAATGTTCTCTGATTCAAAACAAAACAAAACAAAACAAAACAAAAAATCCCATACCCCACCAAAACTAATTTCCTTAATTTTCTCTTGGCCAGACTGCTACATTTCTATAGAATTACATCCAGTCCAGAGAACAAACTCTGCAGCAGAGTTTTTTTCCAGGCGTTCATAGTTTTTATCGTCCTTGGATAAAATTTTTTCTTGTGCAATGAGCCTGCTTGGGACTCTATCATACCTTACATTTCATGTAATACTTCTGGGGTGAGTGATCAAATAGCATAACAGTCTTCAGCAGTATTCTAATAATTCTCAAATTGTCCTAGAGAGACCTTGCTTGCACCAGGAAGTCAAAGAAATGTCAATATTCAACCCCTGAGATGCAAGAGCTTTATCTCCTGCTTCAAGAACGAGTGCTGTATCATTGCGATGAATAGGGCCAACATTCCTCTCGTCTCCATGGGTGTTTTACGTTAATTTTGTTTTCAGTGCTTTTCCCTGATTTCAGTGTTTGCTCATTGTGGATGTTCTATCTCAGACTACTGCAGGAAGCCACAAATTTTAAGCGAGTATCTCCAAGTAACCAAAAAACCTGAAGTTTTAAATGTGAAATCTTTTCTGTGGTGGTGGGACACAGCTGCACTTATCATGTTCAGCAGCAACCATGTGGCAAAACAGGGAGGCTCTAGATGCAAGAATGATATCTCCTCTGTTTAAACATGAATATTAAAATACGGCACTGTTCCTTCAGCAAAGTTTAGGTCAATGTCAGGGTTGCTTTGAGCAGCACATGCCATCTGTGCTCTTTGATGGCCACTGGCATGGATATTGACTGCCAGGTGGGGTGTCCCTTTCTGTTACCCATTCAAAGCCGAACTAGACATCAGCGCTCCTACAGCGCGACTAGCAAGGCAAGTGAAAGTGGGTCATGAGCATTGCACCATGCATGGGACCATGTTAGAAACCATTCAGACACAGGCTCAAGACTGTGTGCTACCTGGCAAGCCCTAGTTTTCAGCCCTCCACTAATACGTTTAAATGGGGAATTCGGACAATGGGTTGAGCTAGCTTTAGCCTTCCTCAGTGCAATGCCTGTTCACCTGAAAAAAGCTTAACAGGACAATCTGAACTTCACATTGCTAAAGTTACAGAGGTCCAACTACACGCTGTCAGGTAAAATGCAAAACAGGAATTACACACAGGAACAATTTGGGAAAAACTTCCCCAGAAAGACATATGATTGCAGGAATTTTTTGAATGGCTAAAACAAGAAATTTGCCAGTCAAATGTTTTTCTATACAGTATTTGCTTGTTCCTATTTAGTATTATAAAACTAGTCAGTCCTGCACTTTGCCTTTCAAGCTCACGTTGTATTACGGACCTGCAAACAGACTGAAAATGACTAGCTAGTTAGAGACAGATGGAGCACAGGGCTTTTTTTCTTTTTTTTTTTTTTTAATTAAGAAAACAGGTATCCAAATTAAGTGTTCAAATTACCATGACCAACTCATGTATGCTATTTGCATGACTTGCTAACACTTTTGCACATTTCAGGAAATTCATTTGCCTTTTAAAATTCAGGCTGTAGTGTTCAAATGAAGAGCCTACCCTTCAACTCAGTAGGTGCCTGATGGAGCTGAACAGCTGCACCGGCTTGAAAAGAGTTGCTATTGTGCATTGCACATTATGGTCCTGAGAGCAAGAACTGACTGCTGCCAACCGGCATGACTCTCCACATTCACTGCTGGTAAGTACCCTCAAGTTGAGAAACTGTTGTTGCTGAGTATTTTCCCTGGCTTGCTTTCCCCCATGGTGCTATATCTCTATCAACAAACCTTCTCTCCTGTAGTTATCATCCTGGAGATAGAAGTGTAAGGGGTGCTGTTATGGGTGATACAGATGGAAGAAAAAATGCTAACCTCTGATACTTCATTACTAGCTGGGCCCTTTTTCTCTGGCTATAATCCCTTGATGACACCCCTGGCTAGGTAGCATTAAATACTCACTATTTAGTTCACACTGCAGCCCATCAAGAAAGAGAGTGACATTGTATTGCAAGTGTTGACTCATTTTGAGTGCCAAGTGCAATAGTGCTAGCCACAAAAAAATAACGCTATATTCAAGTGCCATGTATTCTTGCCGACGTGCTCTTTAAAGCATTGTACTCTAACTAGGCAGGAGGCTTGTATCTTATGATGACCAACGCTGGTTTCCCGCTCTGCCGGCTGGCAGGTGTGGGTAGTCCTGCGGAGGCGGCACAATCAGCCCCTGTGGAGGAAAGAGTCCTTCACACCACTCAGCGGCAATCTCTCCTGCCAATTAAGGAGATTTGTGGATGAAATCCAAGGGGAATTGCAACCCGGTTGGCTTGGCTGGGGGAATGAAGGCTCTGGTCTGTGCAGGCGGGGCTGCAGGCGGGAGAAAAGGAAAGAGCTGTTTGCAAACAGCTCCCTTTTGGGAGACGCAGATGAACTGGAGGCTATTTTAAGATTAAAACAAAAGTGATACTTTTGAAAAGACAAGGTGAATCTTTTAACCCCTCATCTCTTGCTAAGCTAGCAGGCGCTTGGAGCAGCATACAGTACAGCAATTTTAAAGGCTCACGCCCCCATTATGGTGTGTAAGTGGAACATCACTGAGAATTCATGCACTATTTATTCACTCTTGGTCACAATGACATGGCTTTGACATTCACATCACGAACAGTCTGGGACAAATGCAGCAGCAAGGGGGATTGGCAAACAGTGAAATGGATGTCTTCTCTGGGAGTAGATGGAGGGAGTAGAGGGAAACCCCAAAAGACTTAGGCTGCAGGGGCCTGCCCGGTATGTTTCCAGGGCCAAGTAAAATATCATTTAATGATTTTAAGTGTATGCATGCGATATCTGTTGGAAAAGCTGCCAATACCTTGACTGTCCTACCCTCAAAGGGGGGTGAGATTTATTATGGGTTTGAGGATTTTGGAGGTAATATCTTCAAACTAGCTCTTCTGCTGCTCCGTGGCAGAGGTGCTGGGCTGTGGTTCTTCTCAGCTAACATCTGGGGCTGAGCTAAAACCCACTAGACACAGAAGGAAGACTTATCCCTCCTTCTCCTTTGCAGAGCTTGGGTTAGTCAAACCAGGGAGGCTGTGTTGTAGTGCTGATCTGTGATAGATCAATGATCATTAATATTTTATGTTTTACAGAAATCTGAGTTTTGATATGGTAAACTCACAGCAGCCTCACAAAACAGGCATGAGAACGACCATTTTTGCGTGAACTGAGTTTTTAGCTTTAAAATACTGCAGATAAGGCTCAGTTGTCATGAATCATTGGACCCACACATGCCTTCCCTTATGCACAGCCCTGTCATCAAACTACCCTCTCTTATAGCTGGCAAAAATCAGTGGAAGAAAGTAATCTGTCCATGGTGAAATGGTCCTTAACCAACACCAAGTTGTTCTGTTGCTCAGTGGCAACATTACTGTGTGTCAGTGAAAGAAGGGGGAAAGTATATGATCTGTTAGTAGTTCTGCACGTGTATTACCAAGATAAAATTTTCACTCCTTAACAGATTTATCTGATCATATTAAATTTGAAAGGAAGTTGAAGAAAATGGTCTTCTTAGAAACTGGGGGGCATAGAATATCCATTGAACACCAAAAAAATTTGCCCAATATTTTTTGCAGTTTTGAGTCTTCCAGAGGAATTTTGCCTTTGCCATCCCTGCAAAAGGAGTCCCCCCTTCTAGTGGTCTCCATCCATTCAGCTATTGTGATGTGATCTCAGAAATCCTTTACTTTTCACCATGAGGAGTGGTGGGATAAAAATAAAATTTTAAAGAATAAATCATACTTGTATATCTCTCTTGCCTCCAGGCACCAGCAGAATTATGCCTTGTGTTATGTTTCTACAGTAGCATCTCTTGGCTTCCAAGAGAAATACAGCTTGTATTTTTGCAGTTAAGAAACAGGATGTCCTGACGCAGGACCCATAGAAGCTCTCTGGACTGCTCGAGGATGTGCCTGTGCAGGAATACTGCATTGTGAATACAGCGTGGAGTCAGTTCCTCAAAAATTCTTCCTCCACACCTCCATCCTCAAGTGTGAGACGACTAGCAGGAATTTATTTTTTTTGCCATTGTGGTGCAATGTTAATTACAGGATTATCCTGACCACTCCAGAACTCGTGGCCAGCTGGTTTCACTTCTGCGTGTGGGTAATAAACACCATGCACATTTCCTGTTTCCTGATCTCACACTGAGTATATTTATATGTATGTAGATTTGATGGTTGATTTCAACATTTATCACTGTTTTCCAGATCATTTCCAGCTTTCCTTCTCCCCAAAGCACACTCCTTCCTGAATTGTATCAAAGTAAAGTACATTTCTGGGTGGTGAACATTTGTTTCCGGACAGGTAACACCCAGCAGAAGCAGATAACTCTGGAGAGTTGATGTTTCAGCATGTAGATATTTTTGCAGAGCCACTAAATCCCAACACAGGTCCTGCATGTCCTACTAAAGTTGGCAAAAAACTCTTTGCGAGCTGGTATGGATCAAACTTTTCCTCACTCTTCCTTTTACTTTGAGCTATGTACCATACGGCAGTTGGTGGTGTGCCTAAATGTAAAGGAAGAACAGAGCTGAATCCAAACAGCAAAGTTACATCTAGTCCCTCATTTTGCCTATGCACTGTTTTTCCAGTGCTTCGTCCAGTCTTATTTCATGTCTAGCACATATGTGATGGCTTTCCATTGCACGTAAGATAATGCCTTTGGCATTAACAGATGCACAGAAGTTTCATTTTATTTGCAACTTCATTGTTAAAAGGACTGCATATTAATTGCTGATTCTTCTGTTCTTGTTTGGAACAGGCGTTTTTGTAACTCTTCAAGCTTTTTACCTTCTCTTAAGCAATTCCTTATATTTAAAAGATACTTGTCTTTCAAAATAGCCCCGTTTCTCTCTAAAAATCTTAGTATTTGCAGAAGATGACATTTTGATGACAGTACAAACTAAAGTCATCTTTTTCCCCAGTAAACTCTTCTAGCATGGATGGGAGCCAGATCTGCACAAATCCATTCATCTGCATTGACCTATTCCTGTAGGTACAGCTCTCAAAAAGAACTCTGTCCTCATACCTTGCTCACTTTTGGTTTGGACCCAGCTTGGATATTCGACAGAGGTGCCTTTTACAACAGTTTTTTGCTTATCTAGGAGAACTGAAAAAGACCATTTCATAAAGGTCACTGATGCAACTTTTACTCAACACTGCATTCTGATATCAATGATTTAAACGGTTTACCTCCACATGAAGGACTTTTTAGGCCATCAGTCTTCTCAAAACATTAACACTCAGCCAACCTGTTTCCTCCTACCCTTCCCACAAAAATCCTTTGTTTTATGTAACTCTTAAATTTCTGTCCAAAAATTACAAAAGTAGTATCACTAAGTTTTAGTGGCGATTTTTCAAGGAGTGATGTAGGGGTTTTGCCTTATGGTGCTTATTAAATTTCCTGAGTCATATGACTAAATACCTTCACAAAATTAATTTAAAATTTAAGGAACAGTCAATTAAAACCAACAGACAAAGAGCAATGAAAACTTACTGTCGCTGGAGAGGGATCAGGCTAGGGTATATTTAAGCAAACTGGATGTACACAAGTTCCTGGGACCTCACGGGATACACCAGCGAGTGCTGAGAGAGCTGGCCCAGGTCACTGTGAAATCACTTTTGGTTATCTATATTTTGGTTACGATGATCGAGGGACATCCCTGAGACTGGAACCCAGACAGCAAATACCACTCCTGTCTTCAAGAAGGGCAAGAAGGAGGATCCAGGAAACTACAGGCTGGACAGCCTCACCTTAATCCCTAGGAAAGTTGTGGAGGAAATAATCCTGAAAATAATTTCCAAACATATTGAAGACAAGAAGGGGATTGGAAGAAGTCAGCATGCAAGTATGAAGGGGAGTTCATGTCTGATCGTTCTCATAGTCTTCTATAATGAGACAAGTGCCTCAATGGATGAGGGGCAAGAAGTGGATGCTGTTTAGCTTGACTTAGCAAGGCTTTTGTCATTGTCTCCCATAACGTTGTCATAGACAAGCTGATGAGGTATGGCCTAGGTAAGTGCACAGTGAGGTGGATCGAAAACCGTCGAAACAACTAGGCTCAAAGGGTTGTGAACAGCAGCACAAAGTCCAGTTGAAGGCCCATCACTACTGGTGTACCCCAGGGGTCAATACTAGGTCCAACACTGTTTAACACCTTCTTTAATGACCTGAATGATGTGACAGAGTGCACCCTCAGCAAATTTGCTGACAATACAAAACCAGAAGGAGTGGCTGTTACATCAGCTGGCCATGTTGCCATTCAGAGGGACCTGGACACACTGGAGAAATGGGGTAACGGGAACTCCATGAAGTTCAACAAAGGGAAATGCAAAGTCTGCACCTGGTGAGGAATAACTCCATGCACCAGCACAGACTGGGGGCTGACTGGCTGGAAAGCAGAAGAAGCCCAGAGGGTCCTGGTGGCCACCAAGTTGACCATGAGCCAACAGTGTGCCCTTCCCACAAAATCCAACAGTGTCCAGGACTGCATTAGAAGGAGTGTTGCCAGCAGGTCAAGGGATGTGATCCCTTCCCTCCACTCAACACCTGGAGTGCTGGTTCCAGTGCTCAGCTCCACAGTACAGGAGAGACATAGACATACTGGAATGGGCCCAATGAAGGGTGACAAAAAAGGTAAAGGGACTGAAGCATCTGCCATGCAAGGACAGGCTGAGACTGCTGGGACTGTTTAGCCTGGAGAAGACTCAGGAGGATCTTATTTATTTATGTGTATAATAACTGATGGGGTAACTGAGGAAGATGGAGACAGACTCTTCTCAGTTGTGCTCAGTGACAAGATGAGAAGCAATGAGTACAAACTGAAATGCAGTAAATACTGTTTAAATGTAAGATTTTTTTTTTTTTTTTTAATTGCAAATGCAGTCAAACACTGAAACAGAGCCCAGAGAGGCTGTGGAGTCTCCATCCTTGGAGATAATCAAACCCAACTGGACATGTCCCTGAGTAACTTGCTGTAGCTGACCCTGCTCTAAGCAGTGGTGGGACTGAGCATTCTCTAGAGGTGCTGGCCTGCCTCAGCCACACTGTGGCTCTGTGATTCTATGACTGAGACAATTAAATCCAATGAAAAATAAGTTTTCTTTATGTTTCTAATAAATAAAAGAAAATGGAGCTTAAAGGTTGAGTAGTTGTGTGGGAAAAAAAGAATTTACGCGAAAGATGGCATTCTTTTTCCATTTTGGAAGTTGTTCCTGAACAGGTTAATTTCAGTGACACAGGGGGCAGTGAGTAAATTGTAAGATCAACTCCAAATGTTGATAGTTCCTTATTGCATTTGTGAAAAAAGTTTCATTTCATGGAGAGTACTTCTTAAGGCTTTGAAGTTCTTCTTTTGAAACCAGAAGATAAGATACCACATGCAAAACAGAAGAGAGATTGTATGTCTTTTTAGTGACTCTTCCCAAAATGTTCATTGAACATATTTAAAAACTAGATTACACAATTCTGGTAGATTACACCTGGGTTAACGCCAGCAAGTTACACACTCCAAGAAAGGTGAAAATATCCCCAAACGACAGTGAAATTAATGCTGCCAAAACTGGGTTGAATACTTTCCAAATAAAACTCCTCCATTACTCACTTGGGTGCCAATAAACAGGTCAACTTTAAACCTTGGAACTTCAAATGCAATGAAAGCCAAGAGCTCATTTGCTATATTTTCATGACAAGCAGGATTTTTTTTCTTTTTTGTTTAAGCTATTAGAGGACACTTTCCATATTAAGAAACAAGTTGCTTGTCCTGGCTTTACTTAAGTTATCGACCTTTTTGTGATCTACCATAGAACAAAAGAACTGCAAAAAAAGTTCGAAGATTAATTCCCTTCTCAATTAAATTGTTGAAAATAAAGGGTCATCATTTTGATCTCTACAATTGTAACTGAGGACATGATACGTTTTTGATTTGTAAATTTATTGTGAGTGCCTAGCAATCTAGCTATACTTTCATGCATTTTTATAGTGAAAGTTGGTATAATGATTAAATATTTCGTAAGTTAACTCATGATACTGCCTGTATTGAATCCAACTTGTCAGGCTCTCGTGTGTATAACTGTGTAATTGGAACATCCAACTGAGTAAATGTAACAAATAATTAGAAAAAAGTATCCAGTTATGCATGTAATTATTTTTCATTTTTAACATTCATTATACTTTATAAATTCAGATATTTTATGGGTCTTTCTCTACCAGAACACTCTGTTCCAGATTTCGCTTTTCTGTTTCTCCAGTGACTGTGGTGCAGTCACATCAGTGATATATTTGGTTCCCTATGGGACTCCTTTGGGGGTGGGGAGGGCAGCTGACTTTATACAATCATGCATGTTTAGCTGTGAAATTTCCAGGTATGCAACACTATGCCACACTATACAATGTCACATAAATATGTATATGGTACTTATGGGTGTTTATGGTATCGGCTGCAGACAAATAGGCTTCTTATTGAGAGTTCTGTACACAGGGATTGACTTCAACGTTCCATTTCAGTCTGTGTATACGTATTGTTTTCAATAAGTAAGCTCTAGAAAGGCATTTTAATTGTAAAAACTGTGAGATTTTGAAGACAAAAACGTGGAAGGCAGAAAAGGAAAGACTGAACTGATTTGCATTCAAAAATGGAACTGAAATGGAGAAAAGACCTTCACAGAAAAAAACAATCTGTAAAATCTCAAAACACTTTGGAGAAAAGGCTGATGAAAGACTGAGAAGAAAACTTATTCACCACTATTTAGAAGGAGAAAAAACAAAGGAGAATCAGAAAAACAGATATTTGGAACAGAAAAGTAGGATGAAGGAGAATGTCCTTAATAAAACTAATTGTAAACACAAATTGAATAAAAATTCAGAGAAATAGCTTACAGAAAGACAAGGGAAAAAAAAACCAAAATCAAGGATTAAGCTTGTTATAACATACATACATACAGTCTGCTATTGATTTACAAAATGACCACAGAGAAAAAGCTCTGTTCTTTGGATTCCACCAGTGCAGTGAACCTGCTAGAGACATCTGAGATCTACAACTGATGTATGATCTTAAATACAGCAAGATTTTATATAATTTTCTTTCTATCTATTATATTCTTACTATATGTTGTGGATGAACTGGGATTTTAGATACACCAGTACAACGGGGAAAAAAACCTGAAGTGTCTCTGCACTTTCTTGCCCCTTACCCCTAGAAAGTGCTGGTACAGCTTTTTGAAGGGCTGAGATTGTATCTTGTAAGGAAATTTACTGACTCACTTTAACTGTGCCGCAAAAGAAAACTGTATGTTTTGGAGAAGGAGGGAAAAAAGGGTAAGGTGGCAAGAGTGTGAAGAAACGCCCTTCCTGCAGTGCTGTGCTGGAGGAGCTTTCAGGGTCTCAAGCAGCATCAGCAGAGGGTGTCCCCCCACAGCACCAACCCCCCTATGTGGAGCCACCCAGGCACTCTGCTCCTGCCCCATTTCTGCACCCATGCCTGGTTCGGCACGTCCCTGCTCTCCTTTCTGGTACCCAGGCTCTGACCCAGAAATCCCCATCCTGACAGCAGAAAAGGATCAATCCTTTCAGCTCCTGGCCTAATTTCCACCGCTTGCTCTCTCCAAAACTCATGTGGAAGCCTGCCCCTTGCAGCCCAGCTAGGCATTATCAAAAGGACATCAAAGTTCCCAGGCTGCAGTAAGAAGTCTGATGCCAGCAACACTATAAAGTATTCAGAAAAGCATCTGGAGGGCGAGGGAGCATGGCTGTAGGAGGATGCAATGGGAGTGGGGTCAGAAGAGTGCACGTGGGGTGCTCCCAAGGTGTGGGAGATGTGGTCAGCCATGGGAGGAGGGCGAGGGAGAGGAATTTTGTATGCTCACAGTACCTTGCTTTAGGAAGTGCAGCGCTGTCATTTGGCACAAATATTTTCATATCTGTTTTTTGTGACAGTTTTCTGCTGCTTTTATATGCATGTTTTGATTATAGGGATGGAACATACACCAGTGTGCTAGCGGCCCCATGGCCTTACTCATTTATTGTTACAGCAAGCTAAGGATTCACAGGTAAATACAAAGTAGTTTTTGAAATAAAACTTTTGTTTTGTTTTGTTTTGGGTTTTTATTGCAATATCTTAAAAGTCTTCTCCAAATAATTGAGCTTGGTATTTCAAAATATACCAGTGGACTGATTTACTCTTCACATAAAGATTTTTCCGACTTTCCTTCCAATGATATTATCCCTGTTGGCTGTGTCTAAATGCTTGCCTCTGTCAATACTAATACTGTTTTATATAACTTGTGCCTATGGAAGTCTGTCAGATATGGAAGTAGCTTCTCAGATCTTTCCTTATCATCCACTCTGCCTTGTGAATTTTTCTTCAATACCCCACGCCAAGAGAGGAGAAAAAAATTGTGTTTGCTCCCCGCATTGCTCATAGAAAAAACTGAAGTGAAGCAATTGATCTGAAATAAAATTATTTTTATTATTAATGCTCTCATGGACAAGTTCTAACTATAGTACAGTTTTAATGGAAAGATCATTCAGTCACGCCGCAAATTTCCACATACAGACAAGCACTGAAAACGGACAGCCAAGATGAAAAAAGAGCTATCCTTGCAAACCCTTTGTGTTGATCTAGCATCTGTCCTAGGCATCCCAGCCAGCAGAGACCTCCAGAGGCTGCTCATGGCTTCATCCTCCTGCGCATTGGCAACCATCATATAGGAGATGCATCTAAATACTCCGCCATCTGTGGGACAGCCATTTGCTCCCATGGTGCGTACATGAAAGTCCCACAGCTTTCCCATTTCTGGACCATATGCTGCTCTCATTTATATCCCATGGATCTGGAACTGAGGCGTAATGTAAATGGGAAAGCCTAGTTATCAGAATCTGCTGTTTAATTTATGCAAAACCGGGGCACCGTCATTCTGCAAATCATATGGTACACATCTTACGAATCCATCACATACATAAAGACGGGGGTGTCCTGAAAAGTAGTATGTGTATGAAGACACACATCTGAATCACAGAATAGAAACTCAGGTTTCTATTACTACCTCATCTCCCGAGTCCGTGATATTCGTTTCTCACTTTTAGATTAGTTCATTGCAGATACAAAGACAAAATTTGCATCTGGGCTAGGTTTCCAAATGCCTTCAATATTTAGTCGCATCTGCAGTTTTCAACCAGCCACCCCCCATTTAAAAAAACTTCTTTTCCTCAAAATTCTATGAAGAATCTTATTTCTGTTTTTTAAAAGTACATTTTTGACCAATTTAATCTGTGGATAATTTGGTCCCCTGTAAATGATACACTTTATTCATTCTTTTGTGAATTAATATATTGAGTTGATGGACATGAACTCTGTATTCTGTGTTTCAAGTCAGATGATGTGGATATATTTTTTTTACTTTTTGATTTTTAAAATTTGCCTTATGGGTCCGGCAAGCATCAGCAGTCAAACTCATCGTATTGCTTCCATCAATGCACATTCATATGCAATTCTATTACTTTCATGACACATACTTTTAGTATGTTTGATTCCAAGTATGTAGAACCAACGTGAGCCTTTTGTTGATGCCAAGCTGTTGGGACCATGGCAGCGCAGCCCTGAAGGCACCACCAAGTAGTGTGAGAGCAAACTGAACTTTGACGAAGCTAACCTTGCCCACCCTTGATTAGCTGGGCACCTGGTACTGCCTAGAAAAAGGAGTGGGGGAGGCTGCAACAGGGCAGACTCCCTGTTGCATTTGCTACTAATTTGCATGCCCAGTGCTTTTCTCAGAAGATGTGTTTTTTTCTGTTGCCCTGCCTGAAAGCCAGGTGCATAATTCTCCAAAGAGTTGTGGGTTAGGAGTTGGGTGCCTAAATACTTTGTGGATTTGAACTTCAATGCCTTCCTCCTGGCACCATGAGGGTATTGCCTCTGCCATAAGTCACTGTACCACTGAGTCAAACCATTGAAAAACCACTGGTGGCACCAGAAGGCTTGTTTATTTCTGTTGCTATGAAGAGCCTTATTAGGGCAGGCTGCTTTTCATGTCCCTTTTGTAGGTTTGTCTCATAACTCTCACTATTGAAGATCCCCTTCGGTAAAAGGAGTGGTCTAGCAGTCTTCAAAAGGGAGAAGAAAAAGGAGTGAAGAACTGCTGCCTTTCTTATGCTACTCAGTTCACCTTTCCTTTACTTTTTGCAACAGTACCATGCAATATGGAGAGTAGGGAAACACATGGCTGCTCACTGCAATTTAGCCTTTGAGTAAGGTAGCAATGCTGCATATCTCATCAAGTTCTGTCAAGTATTCATTGCAAAGCTATAGAAATTGGAGCATCTTGCTATCTCATGGCAGCGCAGAGTTAGTATGTTGGGGCACAACTAGTACTTGATGAGTTCCTGGAAAGATGTAAGTAGGATGAAGGAGGATTTAGCCAACTTGCATATGTTGTTAAGTGATGCCACCGTCTGGTGAACTATCATTTTTCACAGCAGACTGTCATGACACCCTCCACCAGCTGAGCAGTCACTTCAAAGGCTATGGTTTGAGCTCAGCTCACCTATGTCTGGACAGATGCTCCTCTAGGGACCAGGGTCAGGACAGCTGTCTTAGGGTCAGCCGGGGTACATGAAGGAAAGCAGGCACTTCAGCAGTGAGCAGAGGAGACATTGACAGTGAGATCCTAGCTGGGTATGCTCTGTGTTTCTCTTGGACTTTATGATTTCCCTACTGGGCTGAATTTTGTGACGTAGTGGTGAGGCCAAGCCACCTAAGGGTTATTAAAGTACTGAAAGCTCTTGCACATGCAATAGCATGAAGAACTTGTAGAGCGAAGGCATGACAAAGTGAACACTCACCCAGGAAATATTAGCAAGGATTATGCAGCCTGTCAATTCAAAAGAGGCAGTCCTATCACTTTTTAAAGTTATTTTTAAGTAAAATGCAATAGCTCTTAATTAAATACAACCCTCTCTCCCAGAAAGTTTGTACTTGCTATGTTGTATTGTGTGAAATTTATCTTCTGACGGTTATAAACCTTCATCTCTCTTTTCAATTTTAGTTACTGAGGGGACCAAGTTTTCCCTTGCATTTTGTCAAAATATCAATGGCTAGTTTTAGGTGTTTGGCTCTTCAGAGAGCAATAAATGGAAAGTTTTTTTCTCTTTCACAGAGACAAGCCCTTCTCATGCAGTACCTACTGCTGTGTGATTGATAGAAGTACTGGAGAAACAGGGGAAAGGCTTTGCAGTGTTACGTGTTACTTTCCATTTGCTTTCAGGGGTCTGTTGATTTTAAGAGGCTAGTTCATCC
The DNA here is from genome assembly GCA_013400755.1 of Pelecanoides urinatrix. Taxonomy (NCBI): domain Eukaryota; kingdom Metazoa; phylum Chordata; class Aves; order Procellariiformes; family Procellariidae; genus Pelecanoides; species Pelecanoides urinatrix. The sequence goes on from VZTQ01008024.1 coordinate 46,669, forward strand.
CTTAATACAGAATATCTATTCTTCTCCATGTTTGATCTTAACCACATTTCCCAGGCTGTATATTAACTACAGTTTCCTGAGTGCCTGATTTAATCTCTCTTCTGTCTTGTCACGTATCTGGTCAGAGAACTTAGTGTCACTGAGGCATATTCATCCCAAGCTCTGTAACCACCTTCCTGTACTGGATATTGTGTACTTTATACATCTTAATGCCAGCTGTCTGGTAATCATCAGCAATATGGGACTGATTATGGACTTTCAGGAGAACTGTGGAGATTGTAAATAATACAGACTGTTAAGTTTGGCGAAGAGATGTTAAACTTTCTACGATTCATGAAGCTAAGAAGGATATTAGTCAAGAACAGACCTGTTGCTGATTACCCTGGCGTCTTTAGAGAACAATGTGCATTTCTGAAATCATTCATGAAATATTCCACCTCATTGTAGAAAACTGATACTTGTGCACAGCCAAGTCACAGATAACAGGAGTCAGAGGGAAGAGACAGGAGCATGTGCCTTGGTGAAATTCCTCCACTTCAACGCACTCTGATCTGCATTCCACCTTGAGGGTTCTCATACGAGTTTCTAAAACCCTAAAGAAGTAGAGCAATTTGCCCATAATGACTTTGTTTAACTTGAGTTTCTTTGAAAAGGGTCACTTAATAGACATTTTTTCTTGTCTCTGTTTCTCCTTCTTTGGTTTCAGGTAAACTTCTCAACTGATTTCATTCTGCGTGACAGCCATGGACTTGGGTTTTGGAGTCAGTTTTGTGTTTCTCTGTCAATAGTTACTGACATTACTAACACGTAAATCACTATGGAGAATCTAATTTTGTGTTCTGCTTTTGGTGTCAGGACTATCATCAGCAATTGCAGGAAAAAATAAAGAATCACACTCTTCACATACGAAAACTTAAAATAAGGAAGAACAGCATCATCAGCTATTTTATTTTTTAATGCGAATATAAATCTACCAATTCATCATATCTGGTCCCACCAACTTAACTGCCTATATAAGACACCGTACACACACAGATTTGTGAAAAAAAGACAGGTGTGTACAGAAGTATAACAGGAATGTGAAATATGTGCGTGGGGTTCAAACTAAAGCAAATGCTTTCTGCTTAGCTTGGATCTTGTCATTTGCATGAATAAAATTTCTTTGCAGATTCCTCTGTGAGACAAAACAGGGCTTAATCATTGTAGCATTTCTTGTTTTTACCTCCAGTCTGTAAAACACTTCACTATCCTGAATGACAATGTAGCAGGAGGGCAGATAGCTGTCAGAGCAGTTCAAGTCCAGAGACAGAAGCCAGGTCTTTGTATTTCCAGTCTTGCATCCTGTGAATCAGTTTGTCGTCTATGCAAGGATAGCTGAAGAGTCAAGAAAAATGTATCCGCTGCACATGGAGGAACAGAGTGAGAAACTGGTCACTGCCACGTACTAAGTGCAATTGCTCTTTTCAACAGTTGTCCCAAGGTGCCCCAAAGCAAACAGTCATGTAAATGATACAGAAGTCCCGCAGCAGGACAGTTAAACGCACATACAGTAAAAATAGCCAAACTGGCACAAGAATGAGAAGTCCATTACAACAATTCTCAATTAATATTCACCAGCAGGGAGGAAGGATAGCACCAGCATGTAAATGAGATCCTGCACTACCTCCGTGGCTTTCCTGTCTTTCCTAGGGTCAGCCGACCCGGGGCTTCGTGCCCTGACTCTGCCCTGGGGTGCTGTACTGGGGAGACCCAGGCACGCACCATGCTCTCCCCCACCTCCCCACATCTTTCCTCCCCTCTCTCCAGGGCAAGGAAATGTCAGCGTGCTCGCAGGAAAGTAACCACAGCAAGGGACAGCCAGGCACCTGGAAGTAAGCTTAGCTGTGACTTTCATTTCCTTGGGCTTATTTCAACATCTCTGTGGAGGGAGGTGAGGATAAGCATGTCAAATGTAACAGGAAAACGAAAGAGACATGAAAGTAAGCTGGAATTTGACATTGTATGAATTAATATCTACTGTTTCTGACCAGTGATCAGTTTGTCTAAGTGGCATTTGAAGGCCTTGGAAAAGGATTGTCTGTGTGTGGCAGCTAAAGCAGCTGACTGAGTAGGTACATCTCATTTTTGATTCTTTATTTTGATGGATGCTACTGGTCTGTTTTGGTCCGAGGTAAGCAAAACCAAGCTGTGTTAAGGATTCAGTGTTCAGTGTATTGGCACTTGATAATGTTTGTATCCAGGATCCAGCCTGTTTTAAACAGCAGGGTCATGTATCATCAAATGTGTGTGCATTGTATACCTAGGAAGACACTTTTTTTTAATGGTATGCTGTTGTAGCTATTAGACTATCAAAATTGGTGGGGTAAGTATGGTATATTGCCCCAAATACAGATTTTTTGTTATTTTGGTGCTACTCATGGTATTAATTCTGCAACTCTTTGGGATTCCTGGAGGATAGGAATTAGTCAGGATTTTAACCCAAGGAGCAAGATATTAAAAAGGGAATGAGAGGAGGTGAAACAGTATGACACTACTGTGGGAAAACAATCTTTCCAGACCAGAGCTGATAAATGGGAGTTTGCCATGCCCCTCTGCAGAGATATGATGTAGAAACAGTGTAGTTCTGCACTTGTAAAGGCTATTATCATGCCATTCCTACCTCCTCTTTCCTTCGACGATTAACCACTTCCAGGGTCTCTTCCTATTGACTACCTTAAGCTTTATTCAAACTTCCCCATCCCCTGAAAGTCAGAGGAAAATTTTGTAATATAGGCTTAATGGAACTTGAGTTGTAGTCTCTCAGCTCTGGACTTGTCCTGGAAGGGTCACAGAAAACTACAGTTATCTTTGACAAGTTGTAGCCATGCCTTTGGACGGATTTCTAATCCCACGTTCTGACTGGAAAAAGCCAAGTCCCAATACCTATTTCTGTAAATGTTATGAATTCATTAATGTACAAACAAATGGTTTTGGAAAGAAAATGGAAAATTAGAGTTGCTGTTCAGCAAGTAAAGAAGATGACTAGAAAATATATTTGAAATTTTTAGCACTGAAAATCTCTTCAAGCTCTTGATGAACCCATTTAAAAAGTTCAGACTCAATTTTTTCCAAGTATCGTACTAAGTGTTTCAAGATGTACTAACTTTCATCAGTATACTTTCATTTGTCTGCAGCAGTGAAGAAGAAGAATATACTCTGCTATATTGTAGTTGAGTTCAATGATTGTACTGACATCTACTGGTATAATAATATTTTTAACTATTATGTGTGATATTTGAGGTAAAAAATTGCAAGCTTTTTAGTTGTGGTATAAGAAAACATCACTCCCTGCAAGTACTTATTTTACTTTTCCTTTTTTTTTTTTTTTTGCATTACAACCACAACTATGCTATTCTGCTCACATCTTGCTAATAATGGAATACATTTTCAGGAACTGCATTTTCAATGTAATAAATTATACCATCACCAGGGTTGCAATTTGAGTATTTTGGATGGTATTTTGGTTGGTTGGTATACCAACCAGTTTTGGTTGTTTTTTTAACACTCGCCAGTCATGCATTGAAAGGGATACTGTCATTGCAATGACATAAAAGGAATAGAACATAAACTTAATGGTAGGCACAGGTTTTCTGAGTCAGAGTTTAAATAAATAAATCAGAACTGCGGTATTATCACTCTGACAGTACAGACGTCCTACAACACAGTCTGCATGAGGACAGAAAGACATCCAACTCTCTCTTGCTATTTTGACACTTCTTGGCGGAGTTTTTAATTTATAGCTGGCCAAGCACATCATGAAATGGAATGGAATCCCATTAGAAATGAACATGGTAAAAAGCTGATGGGCAGGGAACAGTACACATGAATTATTGCTCTTCACAAATCATGTCTTTAAAACATGGAAAGACAAACAAACAAGAACTTTTAAACATAATAAAATTTCCAGTGGAATGTGTCCTCAGCCATTTAACACACGAAGAAGGTTATTTCAGTCTTTATTCAAACATCAGTCTGTAACCTTCTAATAGATAACTTTTGTTATATTATAGATGCCTTTTCCTCAAAACCTGAGGAAGAAAAAGGTAAGCTAAGGTATCACTATTTAAATAATGTTTCATTGCTAGATTTCAAGTCACATTTCACAAAAAGTCCAATGTTGGGAATGTTCTCTCTAATTTTGCTTGAGTCCCCTGATTGCAAAGCGATATTTTTATCTTGACCAGAGGAGGGAGACAGTTCAGGAATAGAAAAAAAAGACTAAGATATGAGATCCTCTGAGGTAAGAAATTCGTATGCTTTGTCTTTCAAAGGATCTTTGAAATGGTCTGTGCATAGCCCATTTAATAATGAAAGTTGCAAGGTATGTACAGCAGCCATTGCTTAATTTCTATGCTCATCATTAAAATCTGCTTCATTAACAAGATGCACAGAACACCAACATAACACATTATAGAACCGTGCTAGGTTGAACAGAGCAACCCTTGAAATGGTTGATTTACCTGCAGTCAGACAGGAACTACAATTTTGCACACTTTTAAAATGTGATTATATTTTTCATCTCAGGTTTTGGACTTTATCAAAACAGTAAAAAATTATGAAGTTCGAGATGGAGGAGCAATAGCCTTGATAAGTTATTAAATGCTTAATTCGGGATGCGAAAATACTGACAGATGTGTTGATTACCAAGAGCTTTGGACATGAGGACATTTTGTACATGTGAAGATCTCATATTCTTTGTAAATTAAACCATAATTACATTAGGTAAATCTTTTTATGTTTCAATCATTATAAGGATACATGACTCACTATAGTTTGCTCAGAGAAACTGCTGACCAATAACCATGTTAAATGCTTTCCCTTTACTGATTTGTAGCTTTCTAAAACTACAACAAATTACAAGCAATCTGGCCCAATCTAACCATCTTGACATGACATATTCTCAGTGTAGCATTAGAGTAAGGCATTAGGAACATAAACTCATTTATAATAAATAGTTATTATTTTTAAAATATTTTAAAAAGTATTTGAAAAGGTATTTAAAAGACTGATTTATTGTTACTATAGATAGTAACAATATAAAAAGCAGCTTTTAGTTGGAGCCCTCTAACTGAATATTGCACAAATATTAGCTAAAAAACATAGCTCTTTTGCAGCGTTGATTTATGAGAATTACATTCTTTTTGTATTTTTCAATACAAAATAATCCTTGCATATAATTCAGTAATCCCTAAGGCTATGGTAATGGAAAATCTAAACTGACATTCAGGGCTGCAAACAGTGCATTTATTTAAGATATTATGGAAATGCTGCTGTAACTAGAAAACCTAAATATTTGAAAATGAGAATTTAGTACTCCTAAACAGGCTTAGAGCTTACCTTCTATTTTCCAACTGTGAGAATATTGCAATAGAGCTTGCTTTTTGTAAAAGGAGACAAAGGTGAGGATACTGGTAAGTTTAACTACAGATGCTTTTCGAAACTTTCCTGTAATTTACATATCAGACTTAAATGCCTGTATGACTGAATTTTCCATCATACGCCTTATGTATTGTAAAATTTTGCCACCTATGGTCAAATCTACCACGTACTTTATGACAGTAGATTTGACACCCACCTTTGAAGGACTGTCGCTAAACAAAACAAGGGTTCCAGCGTGAACTTGTCAATTTACTGATGCTGTGACCATGAAAGTAACCTCAGGCAAGCCAGCCTGACTTCCTCTGCAGACTGGGACATCAGATTTTAGATCTGCTACAGCAGATCCAGAGGAGGACCTCAAAATTGACCAGGGGGCTGCAATGTGAAGAAAGGCTGAGAAAGTTGCAGTTGTTCAGCCTGGGGAAAAGAAGGCTCTTACTGTGGCCTTCCAGTACCTTAAGAGGGGTTTATAAGAAAAATGGAGAGAGACTTTTTACCAGGGCCTGTGGTGACAGGACAAGGAACAACAGTTCTAAACTGAATGAGGCTAGGTTTAGATTGGACATAAAGAAGAAATTATTTACAATAAGGGTGCTGAGCCACTGGAACAAGTTGATCAGAGAAGCTGTGGATTCCCTCCTCATTGGAAGTGTTCAAGGTCAGGCTGGACGGGGCTTTGAGCAACCTGATCTAGTGAAAGATGTCCCTGCCCGGGGCAGGGGAGTTAGACTAGATGATCTTCAAAGGTCCCTTCCAAATCAAACCATTCCACGGTTCTATGATTTTACATAGTGTCTTCTTTTGCGAAGATTATTGGTATCTATTTTAATAGAATATACTTTTTCGTTAGCTACCACACTTCTTCCAGTAAGCCATGCGGGCACCCAGTAAGGCATCCAGGCACTACCTGACTGTTTCTAATGAAGAGTATGAGAAAATTAGGATCATAAATGTAATGAATATTTTCTCTCTGTCTCATTGTTTTTCATGTCTTCATATTGAAGTCCCTAATAGTTTTTTTTGCATAATTTTTTCTAAACTTGTATTGATCCCATGTAAACGTCTGCACTGTGGCAAGGAGCTCCACACGTTGCATAAAGAATTATCCCCTCCTTTTTCAACTAGTAACTTTTAGTTTAATTTGAGGTCTCCTAGTACTTGCAGTGGAAGAGACAATGAACTTTTGTTTCCCATTTTCCCTCTTTTCCCCATTTTCTGCTCTACAGCGTCCCTCAATCAGTGTTGGTTTCCTCTAAGCAAAGACTGTAGCAGCTATTACGGGGAAAACAGCTATTATCTGTTGGGGAAAAATGTTTGATGTTGCATCAGTCAACTAATTTGTACTTCTTCAATTTCAATCATTTTCATTAAAAACATTGCCTGTATTTTATTGTATTGTAAAACAGTGACGATATGTTAGTCGTCTGCATGCATTGTGGATTGTTCATTCCCTGTAGCGTATATTTGATAATTATGTGTGTCTCCATGATGCAGCCGCATAGGTACCAGGAGCAGGATGGTTACATTAGCGCAGTGTCTGCCTGGGCTAAAATGCTCTGTTGCCCAGAAATAATTACCTGAGTCAAGGTACTGCACTAATGTGGATCTAGTGTGTCTGGCACCTAAGCCAGCTCTGAACACCTGAAGCTAGGTTGCCTATCTCTGCATAGCAGTGCGTCATGCCACACAGGCATATCTGAAGTGCTGGATAGCAACAAAAAGTCAGGACTGGTCCCAGCAGCAGCCTGAACCACCCTGGGGACCAATTCTGCAGAGAAACTACTAGGCACCTGATGCCCTTCCTGCTTTATAAGCTTGTAATAGCTTCAGCAAGTTGCAGTGATGGATACTCGATTACACTCTATGCCTCTCTTCATCTGATACTTGGTAAATGTAGTCCTTAAATTTATCTTAGTTTCTCTTGGGTGTTCAACTGATTTATTTACAATTTTGAAGAGAAATTAAGAAACCCTTTTTTGAGCCATCTGCCAAATTAATTTGAAGTATAAATCTCTTTTGTTGATTCTCTCCAAGCTTCTACGCTGAAAGTCTATCAGATTTATTATTTCACTCATTGCAGAAATGATTATTGAGTTTTAACAGATGTTCAAATTCCTTAATTTCTAGAGTTTGCAATTCCCCCCTGGTCTTAATGAGTGTCTTCAGTACCTCTGGGTTACAAGGCGTTTATGTTCCCACAGAAAATTTGATTTCTCAAATCTCCCATCAAGGTTGAAAAATCACTTATCCCCTGCCACACTTGTAAGGAAAATATCCTTGTAAGCAATGCATGACTGTCACTGCTGTACTTGGTACACACTCCCCTATCAGACTGCTGATGCTTACGGCTTAATGAAAGCTTGAGGCAGCTGAAAGTCAGAGCGCAAAACTGGTATACTTATATTTTTTCTCAAAGCTGTTTATAACTGGGTATAAACATACTGTTCCTGAATACAATTGCAGAGGCAAAGTAAGTCTTATTACACTATTCGGAAGATAAATTTGCCTGTTCAAGCTATTTTGAGCATTTCCTTTACAATTCATACAAAAGGATTCAAATAAATTTATGTTCCCAAATTGGGAGCATTATATGAATTAAGAGACCTGTTTGGATGTTTACCTGAGACAAAAAGGAGAAGGTAATGAATCTGGACCCGCATCCAAAGAAAATGTGATTAGCCCGGCTTGGTATATGCTTGCAAATATATTAGATGCCTACTCCTTGCTACGGCTTTCAGTGCCTTGATGGAAGTACTGAGATACGGGCAGAAAGCCCTTGTCTTACAAAATGATGGGGCCGTCAGCTGCCTTGGCAAGGGAGAACATAGAAAAGGGCATTCAAATCTTTCTCCCTCCTTGGACTGAGGTATTTCCTATCATGTAAGGTTTATGGATCATGAAGTTCTCTGGCTAGTTGATACCTGAAACAAAAGCTTGCTCCTTTTCACGCAGAGTAGAGATGTTCACATATACACTAAATAGTTCGGTGGGCAGACTCTCCACCTGGAGTGTAGCAGACCCTGATTCAATTTTCATTCCTCCCTTTGTTTGGACTGAGAGCTCTCTTGATCAAAGACACTACTATGACATTCCTGGAATGAGCTAGGTTAAAGACTTCTGTTTTTAAATATCAATAATGCCATATATGAGGACTGTGAGATGGAACAGTATCAGTGTCAAATGCAGCGACTGTGCTCAACTCAGCCTACCATTAACTAGGATAGTCTAGGTTATTTTTGCAAGAAATGTGAGTTTAAATCCCTTCTGAGAGGGAGCTCAATTATGTGTCTGAGTGCCAAATTCTTCCTTAAAAATGGTGAAGAAGCAGGACACCCTTTGGTCATTGTGGTACCTGGGCAGGAAGGTATCTTCTAACAGAGAAGTCTGGGTACATTCCTCAAAATCAGATAGAAAAATGCCTGGTTTATGAATTCTAGCAGGGCTTACCTGAGGGTAGACCAAAAGTCTATCAGGAAACAAAGGTGGAATCATCTAGGTAAATTCAATGTCACAAACATAATGCTGACAGATCTCAAGGTGTGAAGACCCAGGCAGCAAACTTGGATGGGGCTGAGTGTTGGGTGTAACAATACTGGTAGCCTTCTCTAGATACTTACACAGATCTGGAGAAAGGCTTTTTGATCTCTCCAGCTTGAGTAAATTCTGTAAGAACTCTTTCTCTCTAACTTTTCTGAGGATAGTTTCAATACCCAGGGCCAACATTTATTTCACTACAGAGGAATGGACAATGGCATTATTAGAAAAAGCATCTGCAGAAGATGTCTGCAGTGAGAGTGACCTTGCAGGCACAGATGTCTGAAGGCACCAATAATGTTCCTGCACTGAAGTCCATGTGAGTTGTCATGCATTAAGTCCCAGAAAAGGAGAATACACACAGCAACCTGGAAGAGGGAAGGAGAAAGGCTGCTGGTAGCCACATGAGCAGGATGATGGGCTCTGTGCCACGGGGCAGGGGGATTGTATGCAAACTAGTGGTCTAAGTGGACTTTCTTCATGTTCAAGAACGTCTATATATGTTAAGGTAATACAGGGTTATGAGATCTAATAGGTTCAATATTTTTGTTCCCTTTATCTTCCCATGTTTCTGTAGTTGCCTGGCCATTTAGAGTTCTGTTTTTCAAAGCTCAAGTTCTCAAATGGACATGAGAGAGAAGAGCATGGGACGGAAGGGGTGATTTTTGTTTAGTTGAGTTTTGTTTATTTTCTGAAATGACATTATTATTCTTCATTCCTCCTGCATAGGAATTAGATTTAGAGTTCAAATATTATTAACAGCAGCTTTAAAATTCATCACTTTGCAGTTGTTAAATCCAAGGTTTGTCCCCTTGGCAACAAAAATTAAAAGGCAACCATATGATGAAAAAAAATTGCAGCTCACCTGAGCCTGTCTTTGCATAACGCATTTTGAGATTCTGACTGGTTTTGGACTTGATGTTGGCTCAAGCCAGAAAACTGGAGGAAGTTTATGAGTGCCTTGAGAACCTGACCTGTGCTCTGCACACTGTATGAATCCCTAAAAGGTTGGAGAAAAAAAATGGAGACTTAGCCAATGACAGTGGCAACGCCATCTAGCTAGAAAATGAACTGTTTTCTGCATATAAAATTGTGAATACAGATGGACAACAATTTTACTGGTGAAAGTGAGGGGTTCAGTTTACTACATTTGCGTGGTTTTATATGGAATAGTCATTCTTATTTTTACTTATGATGGAAGTTTCGGCACTTACTGCACAGCGAAGGGCAAATTTTCTCATCTCATATGAAAGTCTTTAAGAGCTCCTCATGACAATACCACTGTGAGAAGGAACCCTTATCTATAAGAGAAGCAGCCGACCTAAACCAAAGTGCACTTTAACAGAAAAAAGGGGTTTACTGAATCAGCTCCCTGCTCTAACACAGCTTTTTAAATGTTGGTGAGAGTACAGTTGAACTAAATTTATATTCGTTTCATTTGCTAAAGCGATTTTCACTTAGTACTGAATTCCTACTTAAGAATGAAGTAAAATGGAACTTTCAGTTGTATGATACTTGTATAAATGGCCTTATTCCAGAAACGACAGCCTTTTAAAGTCTTTTAGTCAGTTCAAACCTCTTCCCTCACTGTATTTTTTCAATTTTTCTTAGTACTTTCTAGGTGGCGTGTAGGAACAGTGAACTCCTTTGCAGCAGCTGAGCACATACAGAGGAAGGCAAGTCCAGAATCAATCAAAGCAAATTGTAAGGATTTTTACATCAGTGAACTTGCCTGAGACCTTAAAAACTCAGCCAGTTACAGACATGCCCATTCACATCTGGGCCAGCAGTCTATAACACAAAGCGCCAGAAGTTTCCTCCTTTCATCCAGCTCACTGAATAGGAGATATTCTCAATATGGGAAAGGTTCCCTCCACTGTTCCTATTTTTACAGGTGTTGACCTTGCTAGACAAAATAGCATTGGCATAGGATGACAGGGATAATGGCTTTCTCCTGGGTAGCCTCTTCAAGAGATCAGAGTTATTTCCTTTGGAGGTGTCACCTGCCATCTGCAAATGACTGGGCTGACGGGAATGAGCAGTATGTAGTTTTCAAGTTCCTAGGCAGAGGGATATGTACTTGGTGCGTTTGGATTTTAGACTCAAAATCTCCATACCGACACCAACACCAACATTGTGTTGATAATTCCTAGTCTGTAATAACCAGATACTCAACTCAACTACATATTAATGGTATTATCTGCAGTTAATAATACTAGTAATACTAATAGTTTTAGTACTAAACCAAAGTGCAGCTACATCATAAATAGGGTGAAAGAAGGACACAGATGTACGTTTTGACCTCTTCTCTCCATGTAACTTAAAATTGAGAGAGATCATGCAGAGCCATGTGGAAACAGCCCCTTTGGAAAAGCAGCTGTGGAAGGTCATGGAGGAGGGTTGTTTGCAAGGTCTGTCTGTACACAGAATGACTTGGCAAAGCGATCTGTAAATCTTCATTGCCTTCTCCAACAGACTACAACTCTGATGCTGGTCCTTGTCTGGGACTGGGAGATACCATTTTGATTATCCAATAGGTAGGGAACCGTTTATCCAAAATGGGCAATATCATGACTGGTTCTGAGAACAACAGGCTGGAGACTGCAAATGCAGAGCTGTAATTTTCCTAGGCTTTTAACTCTGAAAATCACTGAAATGGAAACACCTCTCCAATTTCACAGTTTGGATCAGAAGTAAAGAATTGAAGATGACGTGTGTACTCTTAAAGCTGATCTGCGTCATACACTGTGTAGGGCAGGATCTCAGACACAGATTAGCTAAATAGTGCATACAGAGGAAAATACAAGCCATTTGGACAGTGATAAACTGCAGAGCCATATGACAAATTGATCCATACATACTGCTCTGCTTTACTTCAGTTTCACCAATTCATCTTCAAGAGGATTTATACTGAAAATAAATCAACCGGCCAGAGAAATATTTCCTTTTCTTCCTATAAACATGGCTCCCTCCTCCTGGCTGTAAAACTGGTTAATTACATGGCATTTTTTCATTTAAATTTATATCACTGTTCTGATACCTCAACACTTAGGGAAGAGGTGCTACAATTTTCAATACGTAACATTAATATGATCAGTTGCATACAAACTCCTGAACTAATCAGGTCAGTTCCTCCCATTCTGAATTTTTTAAAACTCAAGGAAATATCATGTAGGACCTACCAATTTTTCTAACACAAAATGTATTAATGAGATATGTCTTGTCTTTTCAAATACTGGAACAACTGTTGCATTGAGAAGTACCCCAGATCACATGTTCTGGACTGTCTCCCTTGAGGCACTTCCAAAAAAAGCCTTTTAAATTAGATTTTCTGAAAGTGGGGTCTATCAAATGTGTGGCCACCTTCGGCAAAACACATAATTTGAAAAAAAAAAAAGCCTTAATCTGACGAAACCAGACTCTCTTTGTAGGTATTACGTGTCTGAAAAATCTACGATAAGGTTAATATGCTTTGTCACTTATTTGGCTTCACTTCTCTGCTATGGGCAAGGCCTGCGGTTTTAAACAATCCTGTTTGTGTGTAAATAAATGCCCTTTTAATTTGCCATAATTTCAAGCATTTTGTTTTGTAGTTATAAATAATTAACATACCTTTCATGATTTTTTTACTCTGTTTTACTCACGGGGCATACTTTCTCTTCCACACACGTGTAACCTCCAATAGCAATAATAACAGTTATGAATTATGTCCCCAGGGAAGACAATTTCCCTAAAAACCTTTAAAATGTAAATCTATGCACCGTTTGTGCCAACATGTATGCTCCAGTAAGTGAAACTAATATTCTGTACTTGCCAGCATAATAATCCAAAAATTGAATAAATTCCAAGCACCAAAGTTAAGAGAAAGTTCCTGATTTTAACTCTACATAACAACATGCATGGTGTTACCTCCAACTACGTTGTTACTTCTTGCTGTCTGGCTTTTGAAGCGTAACTTTGTGTTGAGGTGACGGAGGAGAAGAGTGTTATATTTAATTTGACTGTATGCTTCTGCTAGTATAACTTTTGGAAAACGTAGTACGAAATTATTGTATTCTAAAGAGCTCCATGAAAAAGAAGAAGAAAGACGGTGATCCAGCCTTATTTGGATAAATAAGGAGAGAATGCATCATCACATACTTAATATATTTAGATTAGCAGCTAGAGCAATTAGGATCATAGTACCTTTGATCTCAGATTGGTTTTCTACAGTTTAATTCCACTTAATGCAATGGATTACTCTTGGTTTACACATCAGAGAATAAAATTTGATCTATAATAATTATTACCATTTTCTAACCAGGGAGATTGTCATTAGTTGTGTTTAACCTAAAATTTGAGGAAATGCTCTGCTGGAAAATATAATATTCTGTCTATGTATGCATAAATATGCATGAATATACATTAACAAAATGATGCTGTAATATTGAAGAGTAAGGTTACAAAAGCAGAAACGTATTCAATTTTTAATTAAGGTAGTGCTTTTGAAAAGGGTTTATTGGTCTCTCTTTTATTCTAAGTTCAGAGATGGTATTTTTCAAGCGTAAATATAAAATATATAAATATTTCTGAGTCCTTCCTCTCAGAATTCTTCTAGGTGCCTAAAATATATATTCTACCCATTCTGCAGTGGGGCATGCAATATGAATGCCCATACTAAAATACCATATCCACAGTGATGAAACTAAACAATTATTGTTGTGAATGCATCTTTTTTGTTAGGAAGTAAATTGACTTGTGCCACATAGATGTTGTCAAATGTGTTTCATAGGCAATATCCTTCCCACAATGAAGTCAATGTTTGTGACTGAGACAGAGCAGGATCAGACCCTCACTCTCATCTGATTTGCTAGGTCCTGTTCCCATTACTATTTTAAAAGACTGCATTCCCAACAGGTCTGATGAATGATTCAATGGACACATCGCCTTGTTTTTGGTGCCTCTGTTATTTTTGTAAAGACTTTTTTTCTCAAGTTTACTTCTCCTTCATGTTTTCTAATAAATCTAAGCAGTACATTGTTAATGTTAATCACTGCTATTTTACCAGCAGTAAGTAAATCAGGAAGGCAGACATCTCATCCAATATTGATACTTCTACCATGAGTATATTATAAATTGGCCTGAGAAATGAAATATTACTGGAGATTAATACTGGAGAACATAAAATGCTTTTTTTTAGTTCCCCTTCATCTTCTCCTTAAGAGTCCTTTCTGACAGAATATTGTATTATGGATTTTGTGGTCATAATGTTCTTTTGAAGAAAGCTTGTGTTTTAAAAAACTGCTTGCAGTTTTTATTTAAAATCACGTGGATAAATGTATGTAGATATACCAATTTTTTTTTAGTTTGTAAACACATTTACACTTGAAATACAAAGTAGATTCTCTTTCCTCACATTTTGAGGACAATTTAAGGACAGCATCTCTCAAAATTACACAACATTAATGGCCACACTACTTACACTAACAAAGCCATGACATAATTTAAACATCGTGTGTCACTGTACATCACCTGACCTACCCTGGGGAATCATTAATACTTTGAGATCCTCTTTTTCTGGGAAGGGGCTGGAGAGGTAACATGGTTTCCTCATGGTGGAATCAGTGAAATGACTATCTTTTTGTCCTACTTTATAACACTTCTGGCAAAAAGAAGAAATGAGTAAATACTAATTGCTGATGTCTTTCTAGTTATCTTTCTAAACCTATTAGCAAGTATATCAACAAGACCACTAGTGTACTCCAGCCCCAAGTAGTTTGCTTTGCTATTTGCTAGAACTGTGTCTGCAGGGTTCTTCATGAGAGTCATCAGCTACTATACATGAGAGCTCATTATGTCACTGTGATGCAAATTCCTGTTACAGATGTGTTGTATGTTTACTGAGAGGGCTCGGTTTGTGGGTACAGCTATGTTAGCATAATTATACCCATGCAAATATTTTTAATACAGGCAAGGCCCAAGGTAACATGATGTTTTGATCTTCAGGAGGTATAATCTCCTTCATATATACTTCAAGGGACTTGATAAAATCTGAATATAATTGAAAATGCAATTCTACTTGAGAATAGCAGTTTGCATGGTGAAAAATTATCTGAAAGGTATATCCCACACAAACACAAATTGCACTGGGAAGAACACAGCTGATGTTGTTATACATCAGGAGTAAAGTACCACTGCACCTAAATTTGTCCTGGTTTTAGCTCCAAATAAACTTATTAGAGTCAATATATTTTATTTCAGTGGGATGCCATGGTTAAAGCCTGAGCAACAATAGTTATTTGATTTTGCACTTATCTAATCTCCTGTGGCTTATTTATTGAACAATGATACATGCAAACAAATTGTACCTTACTTTTAAGATTTCATTCTGGATTCAGTAAAGGCTCATGTAACACAGAAAGCCGGTGGGACAGTTTATAGAGCATTCAATGTCCTAGCTATAGCAAACAAAGCCTCCATATTTGATTTGAAAAAGCAATATGCTCACTAGCACATGCCGGATGGAACAATGTAACCTGTGAATAAAATATTGAAAATTATTTTTTCTTAGTTAGTTAAGAAGTGGAAGAATGATTGTTAAACAGGTGTAACTACATGCATATTTTAATATACAGCAGAGGAAAAGGTAGCTAATCATTCGGAGTTCTTCAATCTGCCAACTGTAATAAGCAAGAGAAATACTGTTTGGAGGGTCAACTTTTTTCAGAAGTTACTTTCCCAAACGTAAAAAAAAAAAAAAAAAAAAAAAATCCACGCAATGTACAAAGAGCTGCATTTCTTAAAGTTTACATGATAAAAGTAAAGTGTTTGTACTGGGATTGCATTTATTGACCCTCTCTCTAATAAACAGGGCAGTATTCCATGCTGTCTCCAAAACAATAACCTTCTCTAAATTGTTTGTGGGACAAAAAACCCACCCCGAACAACAATCACTTGAAGATGATGACGCTTACAGTTAAAATCCACGTGGAGAAAGAACCAAACCAAACCAGAAGGCGAGCAAATGCAGAGCGCACCGAGCCCCCGCAGAGCCAGGGCCGGCGCCCCGGGCCAACTGCCCGGATTCCTTTGCCTGCGCAGGGTGCGACCTCAACGGAGCCCCGACCGCTTCTACAACTAGGAATTATCTCCTGGCGAGGAAAAGGCGACACCGTGATCCTTGTAACGTTTGCTAGATGAAGCAAAGTTAACGAACAGCAAAATATTTCCACTTTTTGCAAACCTTTTTTTTTTTTTTTTTTGTGGTCATTGCAAACACTCCTGCCCTATGTGGTTTACGCTTACTATGTATATATACATACGTGAAAGGCACACAGCATCGTCTTTACTTTTAGTGAAGACACTGACCAGGTGTTGCTTAGAGGGAAAATCATCCTCTCATTAGCCCTATGACCTTACTCATCATTTTGTCTAACTTCATCATGGGTTATTTGGGGGTTTTTTTGTGGTTTTTTTGTTTGTTTGGTTGTTTTTTTTTTAACATTTCCAAACATTTCCCATTTTCCTCCGTGCCAGGCCAGGCTCATCTGGTTGACCCAGACGGGGCTCAGCCAGTGGCTGGCGGGGCAGCACGGAGCGGCACCCCCCGCGCACCGCAGGGCCAGGCCCCGCCGGAGCAGGCACGGCACCGCCCGGAGCGGCAGGGCTCAGCGGGCCGCCGCCGCCTGCGTGTCACCAGCAAACCGTCAGGCCGGGAAGCCGGGGAGCGAAATCCAGGGCAGCCCGGCTCCTCGGTGTCGTCCCCGGGAAGCGGTGCGGCTCCGCCGCGCGGCCCCGGCTGCCGCCTCGCCTGCAGCCGTGGCGGGGAGAGAAACTTTGCTGGAGGGGCTGCGACGCGACTCACCAGGGAGGGAGCGGGCCGGGCAGTCCTCAAACGTGGCGCCCAACCCCGATACCCCTGCCCCGCCTTGCCGGGATGCGGCCGCAGTCCCGCTACGCGTGGCGGGCTCTGCGCTGNGCGGCTCCGGCCTCCGGCAGGCGGGCGGTCAGCGGGCTCGGCCGACCGGCGGGGCGTCCTCCTCACGTAAACAACAGCCGACCCTCCCTGGCTGCTGCCGGCAGCTCCGCTCGCCGCCGCCCCCCCGCCTCTTCCTCCCCCTCGTTTTACCCCCAGCGGGAGCCTTTCGTGCTGGGGGGGGTCTCCTCCCCTGCTGCCGCCACAGCTCCGCGGGCTGCCGCGGTGCCGGGGGATTCCTGGGCACAGCGGCCCCCGCCCAGCGCTTGCGGTCGGCGGCGTGGAGACTCGCTCGGAGCCACAGCCGGGCCAGAGGCTCGGGCGGCACCGGCGGCTTCCTCCGCGGCGGGCGTGCGGGCTGCTGGCGTGGCGGCGGCCGGGAGACCTCGGGTGCCCGTGCCGGTACCTGTTGCCGTGCTGGTGCGGGCCCTTCTCGCGGTTCGGGGCCCCGCTGCGGCAGGCCGGCATCCCCTCCGGCTCTGCATTTAAACGTGATCATTTTGGCAGAGTGGAAGTGGAGGGGCGAGGCGCAAGCCTCAGTTGTGCCCTTTGATCGGTCTGGTTGTGCGAAGGAAAGGGTCTGCTTTTTGGGATGGTTTGTTTCCCGTGTGGTGTCCCCTCCCATGTCCCCCTACATTACTGGAAAGAATAATAGGAACAAAGACGGTGAAAGAATAACTCTCACAAAGCCGACCGTTTGAACTCCGCGTGCCACATGTAACAGATTTGATTTGCCATTTGGCGGAACGGTGTTGTATTCTTTTTTTTTCCCTTTTCCTTTTCTTTCGCTTTTATAAACACTGCCTCAGCCCTTTGTATTTTTGCTTCTTACGCGTGCAGAAGGTTTTGCCAGTATAAGCTGTTGAACAGAAAACGTCCATACTGGCTTTGGTGCTAGAAAGGGTAGCAGGAGACTCTTGCCGGAGCGGAGCAGTGATTTACTGTATTCAGGCTGAAGGGTCTGAATTCTGCCCTTGCGGAAGTCTGTTGTGTAATGCCTGTGGTTTCCATATCAGCACTGCATTTTCCAAGATAACAGCAACTCGTTAGGAGGGAAGAATCTAAACTGGAAAAGGGGAAAGTGGTAAAATATTTCTGGGAAATGTTATTTGACGCTCCTGTGGAAATGGAAAGCAATGTAACATTAGANCAGGCCGCCGGGGCGTGCCCGAGCGCGCTTCCCCCGCGGCGCGGCTCGGCGCCGTTACTTGGGGGCGGGAAGGACGAAGGCGGAGAGCGGGGCCGGGCCGCGGGGCCTGCCGAGCCGCCGGAGTAAGCGGGACGCCGGGCCGGGCGGCGGGGAGCGGGTAAGCCCGCCTGTGTCGTCCTTCGGGGATGCGGGCAGGGGCGCGCCGTGTCGCCGGAGTTTTGAGCGGCCTTTTGAAACGTATTTATCTGGCGAAGTTCTGTTTATTGTTGTTCTGTTGACCCGCGGGTATTGCCGGGGCCGGGTGGGCGGCTGGGGGAGGAGGGAGGCCGTGGAGCCGCGGGAGGGCCGAGCCTGTTGCTTCTACCCCCGCCCCGGGCCGAGGTGTCCGCGGGCGGCGGGGAGCGGCGCCGGGGGCCGGGCCGGGCCGGCGGCTCCGGCCTCCGGCAGGCGGGCGGTCAGCGGGCTCGGCCGACCGGCGGGGCGTCCTCCTCACGTAAACAACAGCCGACCCTCCCTGGCTGCTGCCGGCAGCTCCGCTCGCCGCCGCCCCCCCGCCTCTTCCTCCCCCTCGTTTTACCCCCAGCGGGAGCCTTTCGTGCTGGGGGGGGTCTCCTCCCCTGCTGCCGCCACAGCTCCGCGGGCTGCCGCGGTGCCGGGGGATTCCTGGGCACAGCGGCCCCCGCCCAGCGCTTGCGGTCGGCGGCGTGGAGACTCGCTCGGAGCCACAGCCGGGCCAGAGGCTCGGGCGGCACCGGCGGCTTCCTCCGCGGCGGGCGTGCGGGCTGCTGGCGTGGCGGCGGCCGGGAGACCTCGGGTGCCCGTGCCGGTACCTGTTGCCGTGCTGGTGCGGGCCCTTCTCGCGGTTCGGGGCCCCGCTGCGGCAGGCCGGCATCCCCTCCGGCTCTGCATTTAAACGTGATCATTTTGGCAGAGTGGAAGTGGAGGGGCGAGGCGCAAGCCTCAGTTGTGCCCTTTGATCGGTCTGGTTGTGCGAAGGAAAGGGTCTGCTTTTTGGGATGGTTTGTTTCCCGTGTGGTGTCCCCTCCCATGTCCCCCTACATTACTGGAAAGAATAATAGGAACAAAGACGGTGAAAGAATAACTCTCACAAAGCCGACCGTTTGAACTCCGCGTGCCACATGTAACAGATTTGATTTGCCATTTGGCGGAACGGTGTTGTATTCTTTTTTTTTCCCTTTTCCTTTTCTTTCGCTTTTATAAACACTGCCTCAGCCCTTTGTATTTTTGCTTCTTACGCGTGCAGAAGGTTTTGCCAGTATAAGCTGTTGAACAGAAAACGTCCATACTGGCTTTGGTGCTAGAAAGGGTAGCAGGAGACTCTTGCCGGAGCGGAGCAGTGATTTACTGTATTCAGGCTGAAGGGTCTGAATTCTGCCCTTGCGGAAGTCTGTTGTGTAATGCCTGTGGTTTCCATATCAGCACTGCATTTTCCAAGATAACAGCAACTCGTTAGGAGGGAAGAATCTAAACTGGAAAAGGGGAAAGTGGTAAAATATTTCTGGGAAATGTTATTTGACGCTCCTGTGGAAATGGAAAGCAATGTAACATTAGAAAGAAATGCAGAATGAAAATACCTAAGGACATATCCACCTTAACTAGCAGCATTTTTTATGTCTGAGGACGTCACCTTATTTTTTTTCTTTTCAAAATTTTTATCCATTTGTAATATACATGTTTTTTATCTCTCTCTTAACAGTAACATGCATGTAACATTTACTGATTAGCACTGGTGTTTCTAATGGCTTCTATTGTGCTTTCAAGAAGCTTTTTCATCAGGCACTGGATACATTCTCCCCTCTCTTCGCACAAAAGTGCTAGGAAAGTTAGATCAGTATCAGCACTAGAGAAAATAGAACTGCACTACTTACATACTAATGGACAATCTTTTTATTCCATCTAGCTCTGTGTCTCTGAATTCTTCAGAGAGGAATGCCATACAACTTCTCAGTCACACAGATTGCTGTAAATGGTTTTGTTTTAATAGATAACACTTTAATCAGTGTATTGAGAGGCGTTGTTTTAAATCATCTGCTGTATGTTTCATGTAAGAAAATTGAAAATTCTGTGGAGTGAATCCAGTAAGTTTTCTAACTGGCTTTATATTTGAGCTCCCTGCTGAAGAAGTTTAAACCAATACAATGCCATGCTGGCAGTATACTGTATTCATCATTGGTAAGGACAGTTTTGTTTCACCGTTGGCATTCCCACCAAGTCAATATATAAATATGCCATTTTTGCCTAGACAGTATTGGAGTATTTCTTTCGTAGGTTTTCAGACCCTGTGCTTGCATCTGAAACACCTTGCACAGTAGTCTTACTATGTGCTGTAATGATTTGCTGCATTACTCGCCCGTTATTGTCACAGTATACAATGAGAAGTTTGTATTTTCAGTTTGTAAGTAAAATGGTGACTCTTTGTTGAAGCTTACTGGCAGCTCTTCAGTGGTGCTTCTTATTTATTCATTTGTGTATGTTGTTGTCACCTCTGTGAGGAATCCAGTATACATTAAGAGGTGTAACTGTTATAGGAACTATCATTCATCAGGTTTAACTGAGTTTAATGAATATGGTAATCAATTGCCTATGCTGAAAACAGAAAGAGGCAATATTAACCACACTTGGGTTTCATACATTAATTCAGTATACGTAGTGTCACATATGTTCTGCATATACTAAAAAGTTGCTTTTAAGTTTCTGAAGCTAATCCTGTATTTCAAAAGTTAGAAGAAAGAGATTCCAATTAATCTCAATTTAAAATATTTACTGAAAGACCTTTTTTTTTTGTAAACAGATGATCTGTTAGTTTCCTTAACCAAAAAAAAACCAACCCAAAACCCACCAGAAAAATTTCCACTACTATGTTGTTGTTTTTGCAATATTCTTTACAAATTACTTTTGAATATCCTGTGTCACACATATTTATCGCTAGGTGAAACCATTAAGTATAGTTTAGGCTCATTTCCCAGTTGCAATTATAATTTGTACATCAACTAACATGGATATTGCACTTATGTAGGGCTCCTTACAGTGTTACAGAACATTATTAATTAAACACAGTGGACAGATCTTTTGTTCATCCAAAAGCATTGTAAGTTTCCTTAATACATTAGTGTGATGTGTACAGAAGCTTAAAAATAGTTGAATGTTCAAAATTCTATTTTTGTAGTTGCTTCAAAATACATAATGCTGTTAAGCTCTATCACAGTACTTTAATGTACAGAGCCACTACGGTCATCTTTTTGATGCATTCAGCGTTGTGCTAAATTTCAAGAGGTTAGTAGTGTCACTTTTCACTTAGAGCCTTAATATAGCCTTAATATAGGCTGTGTGTTAGTTTTGAACTGCCTTTTTGTTTCTGCTTCGAATGTTTCAGAACAATTTTCATTAGCATAGCTTTTAAATGTAAATTTCAGGCTTCTCGTGCTTGCCTGTTACATTCCAGGTAGTCAGTGGAAATCTGCTTTGTTCCTTGTGGAACAGTGCATGTTAATTTTGCTTGTATTAAATTCTGTCATCCAGAAGCGTGCAGTCCAGGGTCTCTTGGCTGTTGAAACCAAGTGGTTGATGTTAATTTGGCAAGCTCATTTCCTGTCAGTAAAACGGTAGGCTAGCCTTTTTTCCCCTTCTTTCTTCCTTTCCACTTGTTGTTTTTGTTTAACCTCCTTTCACTGCTCTCCCACGTTTACTTCCATACCCTTTTGCTGCGTGCTCAAGTATGTGTATGTCTTTCATGACGAGTAGTGAAGGCTATACCAGTCAGGCTAGAGTTGTCGAGTCCTTGTAATATTGCTCGTAATCCTAGGAAGTGCTGTATGCAACAGCAGAATTGCCTTTGTGACAGGGGAGGAATACATAGAAAAGGGTGAGATCTTTCAGTTGAATGGTTTCTGCTGCCTCTATATTACAAGACTCCCCGCAAGGAGGATTTTTCTTCCCGGGGTTGGTAACCAGTGTGCGGGAGGTAACTGAGCGAAATGGAAGAGCTCCTGGAAATTGCAGGCAAAGCAGAAGGTTTAGCAGTAATTAGTGTCTTCCACTTCCTCTGCGGTTTGGTTTCCGTTCCCGTGCCAGGCAGTGCTAACACAACATGGCTGTTTGAGCGATATCCAAAAAGTAGGGGAGGGAAACGACACGGGATACAAATCAAATACAAAAGGAACCTCTAGCCCAGCTGAATCCAGGCCCAGGTGTTGAAATTTAGATTAGAAGTTTTGAAATACTCTTTTTTAGCAGCGATAAAATGCATGTTGTGCATGTATGTACCGTGTTCCTTAATTGAAACATGTAATTTTAATCTAGAGTGACTCCTAGCCAAACTTTGGGCCTAGAGATCACTCTTAAGATAGGCATTTCTTCTGTATCCTCAAAGCACTTCAAGTAATGCAGGAGCTACAGGGCAAAGCCTATTACTGTGTTTTCTATCTTTGGCATTGCATGTTTGCTAATCCAGTGCTATGGGCATTAGTTTCCAGGGTATTATCTGAAATGGCTTTGTGAAATAGTGGATGGAGTATCTGTCAGTGAAACAGAGCAAATTTCCTTGCAGGAACTACATGATCAGGTGTAAAAGAGCAGTCATTGGAAGTGGGTCATCTTTCCCTTTTCATTAATCTTTTGGTTGTTTAGCTAAGTGGCTTGTGTGGTTACAGTGGAAAGGAGGTGATCAATATAAATGTCACGTCTGTTTTTTAAAATTCTGACACCTGTGGATTTTAGTGTTTTAGGTGTGGGCACATAGAAACCAGAGCTGAAGCATGCCAACTGGTGTCTGGCAACTGACCTTATAGAAGAAGGGCAGCATAAAGAGTGGAGAAATGTGTATATAACACATTTTTGTTTGTTAGCATGGCAAGAATCAAGTTTCAGAAGTGCAAGTTTGAAAGGGATCATCTTTAACTTTTGTCCATGCTTAGTAGAAGATGGCAAGTTTCTCACCATGTACCTGTGTAAAATTACTTGTGTTTTCTACCTTCCTGTTATAAAACAGGAGGAAAAAGAGAAGGTGCTTTTTTGTTTGTTTTTTTTAAAGCCACATCTTTCAGGTACCTGTGCCTTTAAAAACTTGAAAGTGAATTTAACTTGCTATTCATTTAACAGTATTTCTTCAAGTTGCCAGTAAAAAAGTCTAACTCAGTCAGTCTGTGTTGTTATTACTGTGAAGAGATTAATGAACTTTCGCAATGAAATACAAAAATAGTTAAATCTACTTTGAGCTAAGCTAGTAAACTCTTTGAGGTGTGAACAGTATTTGTATCATGTATAGAAGGGCTGGTTTTGTCTCCAGACTCCTGTGATACAGACTGCCAGGGGTATCCAAAATGAGAGAATCAAACTAAACTTCCCATTTGTGCATCTAGAAGTCTGTGATGGCATTATAAAAATATTCACTATAGCAAATGATAGACTTATGCCTTTCAACAAATAATCATGCATGCCTCCATACTTCTTCCCAGTGCATTATTGTTAAAATACCTAGAAGCAAGCTGATTTAAAGGCCAGGAGTTGCAGCTGTGGTGGGTGGTGGTGGTTATGATGCTGTCTCTGTGGTGCATTTTGGACAGATGGGTGCTTGCTTCCCCTGTACTCTGGCTATGTTAATGTGCCACTAAGCTGGTGCTGGCAGATCCCACTTGATGGCGTGAATGTGGCACAGCAGGAGCACAGTCACGTGGCTTTTTGCCATTTCAGAGTGCGGGCAGAGCGAAGAGAGGTCATCTTGGACTGCGACATGTAGAAATGCTGGTGTGCCTCAATGCATTGCTTCTGCGTCAGAGGAAGTGTCCTGAAGGAAAATATCCTGACGGCAGTTTCGGTCTTGCTCCTGCTTAGTGCTGCAATCGACAAAAGCATTAAGCGGATCAGCTAAGGAGGGTTTCCCCGCTAATATAAACACAAAAAAGAGAGAATTAAACTGAGAGTTAAAAACGGATTTGCTGACGCTAAAATAGCTCTGGAGCAGTATTCCTACTTTACCTCTAAAGCATTCGGTAAATAGAAGGCATATCATGAGTGTCCTAGCAGAGCTGAGGATGACTTTTCATTGCAATTTAGCTAGGATCATCTTTATCTATAGATCATGCTTAGGACTTGTGTCTGCTTTTAGAAAGCTTCCGTTGTAAGTCATCAGAGTTCGTACTTCTGGGATTGCACGAACACAGTGGTGACCTTGTCCATTCTGTCACTTGTAAAACATGCCTTTCACAGCACACCAAGAATGAGATTTTGGGTAATTGAATTGTAATATAAAGCAATATCCAGCTACTCCAAAAGATACGGACTTGTTACAGCTGTATCTCTTCTTGAGGTTCTCAGGGAGCTGAACCAGAAGAACAGTAATCCTGTATTTTTCCTGTTTAGTTTCCTCAGGAGATGAGAGTTGAACATATGATGCTATGTGCTTGTGCATATAATACTGTGATAAACAGGATTATGGCACTGAAAAATACTCCACATCTCTTTTTTTTGCACAGTTCTCTGGTTGCATCCACAGCACAGCCCCAAGAGTAGCTAGAGGAAGAACTGGGAAGGTGAAACAGGAAAGAAGTGCTTTGGTTGGCATTGCCACTGAGAAGAACACCTGTGAACACAACATAAATGCCTCTGTTTGTAAATAGGGGCTCTGAATAGAAGAAGTGGTAGTAGCTTGTTAATCTGGAAGGAAAACCTGTGAGTGATTAAGGTTTGGGGAGGCCTGGTTCCTTCATAATGTTTAAATAATCTTATCCAGCTCGTCCCGTGTAAGATAGACTTTTTTTTGTCTTGTTTTTGTAGAGTGACAAGGTGAAAACACAAGATACTTGGTTTGGTTTTCAGATCTGGTAATCATGTGCCTTGCTGAGTGAGAAAACAAATTCATACAGGCTTGTTTTTATTTATTACTGAGATGCATAATTTGGGTCATAGAATAAGGTTACTTTGACAAAGTCAGATTCAAAGAATTTGAATGTCTGTCCTTACATGGTACATTGTCCTAAAAAGGATGATCAGCCATGCTATACCAATGTGTTGACAAATTCAAATACAATAAAATAGACTGATACGAAGCCTCAGGCATGTCAAAACTAGGGAAGCCTTGGTGATGGAACTTGAAACCATTTTAAACCCACTTGATTCGGGTTTTCTGCACAAACTGCAAATAATAGAGGCTTGTCAAAATGTTCATCCTGGCTTGTGTTCCTTCTAAGTGAATCTATGCTAATGGCTGTTTTCTTGATTTATTGTGAGGATCGATTCATGCTTGTCCAGCTCAGGTTTCGTAGCTAATGGTCCTGTTGAATTTTAGTTAGGCTGTCTTACCCAGAGGTCTGTCAACACGATTCCTTTCGCTATTTTTCTCCAAACTTTCAAGAAAAACTCATTTTTCCTGAGTGCTTAGAGAACACACCTCTCTGTATATTGGTAAGCTCACCAGATTCAAGTCGGGATGCTATACTGAAGTGCTTTCCTGTTATCAAGAAAACAAAGGCACCATTGTGAAAGATAAGGCAATAAAATGCACAGCTCAGTTCATACGCCCTCAATGATATTTGAGCTTGTTGCTGCTTTTCAGCTATCCATCTCCATCAAACATATTCTGTCACCACAAATTTCTGAGCAATTGCAGGCACACAGTTGGAAAAAAAAAACCCACCCCAAAAAGCAACAAAAAAGAACAAACAAAGCAATTTCAGAATTTCTTCCTCCCAGTGTAGAATTTCCTGCTGGAAACCCAAGCTTGTGAAAACGCAGCAGTCATCCAGATCTGAATCTCAGTTCCAATAGGCGTTAGTAGTGGAGGCTGTAGCATGAGAGTCCTGCAAGCCTGCATAGCATGAAGATTTTGTGACTTAACGTGACTTTTCTTTTTAAAAAATGACTTTAAAAAATGTGCTATGGCTCATGCACCTGAAATTGTCAACATAGAGCTTGAAAACTGATCCTGCAGGGAATGTTTGTTATGAATCACTGAGAAGGAAAGCAACGAGACTGTGTAAAGTATCAGTGACAGCTATGATTCATAGCTTCTGATTAAAGCAATGCAGGACATGTTGTGTAACAGTATGCAGACAGCAGCTTTGATATGGAAATGCAAAAATATTACAACGTCTATTCCTAAAAGCAATTTTCAGGCAGGTTTTAAGCTCCAAAGTCACTCAGAATATGGTCACCTCTGAGGTTATTTTAATTATTCAAGGAGATGCGGTTTTTATGGATTGTTATTTTGTGGGGCTGTTTCTTGTTTTCAGAAGTCAAGCTTTTTTCTTCTCCTTCAGAGCTTAGTGCTTCTATAAATGTGACCGTTTTCCCTTTCTGTTATTTTTCAGGGAAGTACTTTATTTGCTGCCTCTTACCATTATTGGAATAGAAGCTAAGAAGCAGAAAATGTTGGAAACGATTGGTAATCTTTTTTTATTTGTATGACTGTATTTTTGTGGCCAAATCAAGTGTGCATGATAGATTTAGGACATTAGTATATACTACTGAGAGAGGTTTTGTAAAGAGTGTCTACTGTCCTTAGAAATACATGATGTATTAGGGTTTTTGTATTTTGTATTTGAAAACAAAAGGTGTATCATCATTTTTTTT
Organism: Pelecanoides urinatrix; assembly: GCA_013400755.1. Lineage (NCBI taxonomy): Eukaryota > Metazoa > Chordata > Aves > Procellariiformes > Procellariidae > Pelecanoides > Pelecanoides urinatrix. The sequence continues at coordinate 73,311 of VZTQ01008024.1, forward strand.
AGTGTATCTAATTTTTACCCTGTTGTCTTGATTTCATAGTTTTAATCTTTACTAGAATTATAAGAGTTTGTATGAAAAACACAAATGTTTTCTATTATGGCTATTTTTGTCACTACTTATTTGCAGTGGTTTGTAGCCACTGTTCCTGTAACTGAATTTTAATCAAGGCTCTTCCATTTTTGTGATCCAGTTCTTGATGGATAAAAATGTAATTTTCGTTGGCTTCTGTTTTGTGCTCTGCCTCTGACTTCCTGATTCATTAGACATGTTTGGGCTAGGTTTTTTGTTCAGAACTGAACCATTTGAGTCCTCTGTAGTTTAAACAGTAGAGAGTGATACATTTAAACCTGTTACCTGCTTGTATGTGGCTGTTTCTGAACTGCTGCTGACTAGGAATGATTATCGCTACAGATACACATCGGGCCCTCCAGGCCATGGAACGCTTACAGGCAAAGCTTCGGGATCGAGGTGACATTGCAAACGAGGAGAAACTGAGCTTATTAAAATCAGTGCTGCAAAGTCCTCTCTTTAACCAGATTCTCAACCTTCAGACTTCTGTTCAACAACTGAGAGATCAGGTAGGAAAAGCACCCTCCCAGGCACAAGAGAAAAATTGCTGAGAAGGAGTAAAAATGTGTGTGTCTCTGCATGTTGAATAGTGAAATCAAATAGCCTAAATTAAATGTCTGATCCAAAGCTTTAGGGAACGGAGGGGGACATATCCATTGTCTTTTCTGGGCTTTGTTGAGGCCCATAGTTTGTGTATGTGTTTTTTTTGTATATGCTTGTAACTTACGATGCGCACGGTATGGAAATGGTGATACTGGGTGCGGAGTTAACTGAAGACTTTCTGTCTCTCTCCTTCAAAAAGGAACGTATTTCGTAATGAGGTCTTGGGATTTTTCTCCTAGGAGCCTTTTATTGCTCTCTTGTGTCTTACCCTGCTAAAATGAGAATATATAAGGGAAGCTGTGGAATGTTCACTTCAGAAGGACATGAAGATGTATTTTTTGTGTATAGGAATAAAAGACCAAAGAGAAGCAAGAGCTCCTACCTCCTTTTTCCTTGCTCAAGGTTTTAAGTAGAAGTATTACTTTTCTGTGTGTCTTTGGTGAGAATGAGAAAAGGGGCAGCAACTTGGCTATATTGACTTGATTATTTATTACTATAATTTAATTTCCTTGTCAACAGAATAAGAACTTGAAAAATATAACAAGTAGTTCAGTAATTGAATTAGGACTAAACTGTATATCTGGCTTTGCAAATAGTTGTTCCTGCTGACTCCTGCAAGATGGGCAGCTCTGTGGCTGGTATGCAGAAATGCTGAAGTGGGAGGATGCAGCCCCTGCACACTGACCTTATCGTCAGTGTGGAGCCACATCTGGTTTCTGGCCAGACTGCAGCTGCTGGGGAGTCCTCATGATCTTGACGCTACTTCAGCAGTGTGGCAGAAGAGCACTATCTGGCCCTTTATTGCTTTGTGTGGATCATCTTGATGCTATTTTGCACAGACAAGAAATAAGTTAGAATGGTTTCTATGGTGCTGTACGTGACCAAGTTTTTCAGATTTTGCATGTTTGGTATGTAGACACTTGATGAAATTGGAGGCATTTAAAAAAATTCAGGGGAAAGAGCTGTTGTGAGGATTTGTTTGCTATGCTATTTGAAAAGGAGGATTTAACACTGACATCCAGAAATTACGTGAATTATATGGTGATGACTCTGGAACACGTAGTGAGAAATGAAAGTGTGCATGAAGCATTAATGGGAATTTGTTGAAAAGGCAAATTAAATTTTCACTTCCAGACATCAGCTGTGAAGTTAAAGGATGCTTCTCTTTTTGAACAGTCACCTAAATGAATAAAATGAAGCAGCTGACACTACAGATGGGTAATTTCAGACATGTATTTTTTAAAAAGCAGATAATAATTTTACCTTCTGCCCTAACCTTGCAGGTTTATCTGTGCAGTAACTTTAGTGGCCTGTGCATGTTGCATGGTACATATCTGGTCTAGATGACAGGGGGTCTGCTTGGATGTGAATTCTTTTCTTGATATGTGCCTATATAAACACTTGAACGTGCAAATGTGTGTTTCTGGCCATTCTTAGATTTGGGTCAGCTATTCAGAAAGTATCCTGTATTTTTCTGTATAGAATAATTTCTTCCCTACAATATAGCATGAGATTGTCTGTCTCTTCTTTGCTTTATTTAAATGTTTGTGAAGCCTATTGAAACAGGACAAAGAATAAAATCATGAAATAGGCAGTCATACAAAAAAAAAATTATTTCTTGGCATTTTCAAAGGCTCAGTTTTAGAATCATAGAATCATAGAATCACTAAGGTTGGAAAAGACCTCTAAGGTCATCGAGTCCAACCGTCAACCCAACACCCCCATGCCCACTAAACCATGTCCCTAAGCACCTCATCTACACGTCTTTTAAATATCTCCAGGGATGGTGACTCCACCACTTCCCTGGGCAGCCTGTTCCAAGGCCTGACCACTCTTTCAGTAAAGAATT
>VZTQ01008024.1:76801-88387 GCA_013400755.1 Pelecanoides urinatrix
TGTTGTCTCTCACAACAGTGGCCAGGTTGCGTTCTAGCTGGGCTTTTGCCTTTCTAATTTCTTCTCTGCACGACCTAACGAGATCCCTGTACTCGTCTTGAGTTGCCAGCCCCTTCTTCCAAAGGAGATAAACTCTCCTTTTCTTCTTGAGTCCCAGCAAGAGTTCTCTGTTCAGCCAGGCCGGTTGTCTTCCCCACCCATTCTTTTTTCAGCACATGGGGACGGCCCGCTCCTGTGCCTTTAAGATCTCCTTCTTGAAGAACGTCCAGCCTTCCTGGACCCCTTTGCCCTTCATGACTGTCTCCCAGTTGAACTGTTTTGTTCAAGGACACCCTTTAGTTTTCTTTTTGTGGCTGGGAGGCACTGTGCACTTGAAACTCATGAACTACAGGTTGGTGAAAACTGCAAGGCATGTGAATAATGACCAGGCTTTTCCACCAAGCCATGCCAGACTGAGGAAGGAGACAAGCTGTTGCCCAAGCACTTGCAGTTAAAACCATGTTTGAGACAGGATGACAAGTGGTACTGAGCTGTGCAGTAGCTTGGTGTTGCAGTCTCTACCCACTCAAGGCTAAGATGGCTAAATTTTTTTGATGTTTTACGGTGAGCTGCACTAGAAGTTGAACTGGGGTCTGTTTCTTCTCAAGGTGAAGTGTAAGTGACAGCCTGTTAAACTGCTCCTGTGTTTTCAATTAGTTCGTGAGTTTTTAAAGAGCTACAGACTTGTAAAATTCTCAGGAGAAGGCCGTCTTTTAGGAAAGTATAGGTTGACAGAGAGGATGGGAGCAGAGAAGCACTAATGGCAATTTACTTTCTCAAGTCAAACTGCTTCCTTGCAAGCATCCCCAGAAGAAGTAGGTCACTAAGCAGACCTACTTCTGGGCTTGTAGTGGCCTCAATAAATTTGAGGGTAGGACGTATTCCTGTCTTGAGGCACTGTGTTTGGAAGGCATAGAGATGATAGTGAGAGCCCTGTCTTCTGTTTGTGCAGTGAGTCTGGAAAAGGAGCTGGCAAATCTTGTACAAATCTGTCATGTTTTCCTAGCAAAAAATAGGATGCAAATATACAGTTTTAACAGGCAAATATTCCTTGCATTCCAAAGAGAGTTACTACCATTTTTTATGGTCTAAAATAGTAGACTTCCTTTTCTTTTTTTTCCTACAGATAAGTGATCTTTTAAGCACCAAAAGAAGATCTGAAAAAGTGCGTGTTTCTGCATGCATGGAGGAGTTTCAGATTTGCTGTCCCATTTCCTTAAAAGCTTCTGTGTGTTAATTGGACATTGGTCCCCTTCACGGTTGGTGCATGCTTAACAAGAGCCTCTTGAGTTTGCATTTGTGTTACGTGCAATGGTGTGGACTGAGTGGTATGTTGCTTCATCTGGATGTTCGTGAGGCATGATGCTGCAGTCAGCAAATCTGATGCTTTGGTTCTTATTGGTGCTTACTATTAAACGAACAAACAGGATTTGTTTACACTGCAAATCTGTCATTGCGAAGTTAAGAACTGGAGTGGGAAAAGTGTAGGGACAGCAGAGGGGTGTGTCCTGACTTCACTAGTCACTTGAGTTGAGGAGCACTGAAGGAACCAGGTTTTTTTCTGCCTCTTCGTATCCTTATTCTTCAGTGAATGCTTGTTTTCTGATGCTGAAGAGCAGTCTCGTTTGAAGATAAAGGAGTGACAGAAAAGAAAAATAGAGATTGTAATGTTTTGAACTTTTCAATAATATTATCTTTTCTTTATAAAATATTTTAAAGAAAACACTCAGGCCGTGCTGGCAGACCCTTCCTGCTTCTCTTCCTTTTCTTTTTGTCTCTCCCTTGTTCACATCCTCCTCCCCTCCTCCTCCTGCTTCCACTCCACTCAGGGCTCTGCCAGAACAAAATACCTTTCCCGTTGCTGGGCTGCATTCCTCAGATTTTTTTTGCTTGTGAGTCGGACCATAGTTTTTCGTTCACAATGCAGTAGTGGAGAAGAGTGCCCCTGCGGCGCAGCACGTACTGGGTTGCATGGGGTAGCTGGGTGTCAGAACTAGAGTGGATTTAGGGAAGAATTGGAGAAACAGTGTCTTTTCATATTGCCTGTGGACACTCGCTCAACTCTGTGTTTTGCACAGCCACAAGAGACCTTTAGTTCCTATCCTGAACCCCTTTCTGCAACAATGCCATTGGCTATGTGTTTTGAAACAAAATACTTGTAAGAAATGCTGATTTGGGATCTGCTTCACCTGCTCCCAGGATGGAGACCTAAAGTAGCGGCCAACCGGGGGGTGCTGCGGCAGTGCTGGTGCCAGCGCCAGTGCCTGTTCCCGGGCAGCCCGGGGGTGTCCGCTGCGGGCCAGGCAGTGTGCCGGCCCTGGGGGGAGCGCCCGGCAGCGCCCTCCTCGCTGCCGCCCCGCCGCAGGGCTCGCACGGCCGCTGGCTTGCGCTTTGTCCCTTCCAGCACCGTCGCTGTTGCAACCAGCTACTCGGGACAGTCAGCTAAGTGCTGCCCTGTGCTGCTGGGAGTCTCCAAGGGCTGGGGCTCAACAGCTAGGGAGCAGAAGCACTGAGAATTTGTTCTTGTCCAAGTTGAGACCTAGCAATGCCGATGACATTTCTTTAAATGTTGATACACTGCAGACGTGGCTTGGGTAGCTCCTTTTTTGTTAAAAAAAGTATTTTGAGCAACTGAGTGTAAGCACTATTTGATTGCATTTAGTGTCTATCTGTGCGACTGTTAACGTAAGTTTTATCACACTCGGTGGTATTTGTGAATTTTTTTTTTTTGTCTTATGCCAAATTATGTCCCCATTGCAAAGGTTACACACAGTAAGGAGAAAGCCGATCAAGGAAAATTAGCATAAGCCAAATTAAAAAACAAAGCAATATTCTTTCATACAGTACTTACACGGTCACAGTGCTATAAAGCTACACCTTGCTGCAATTTATATGTTATGAAAAATATTTCATGCAACCACAAGAGCATCATCTTTCTAAGATATCCACTTGTGATTTATTGCTCCCCCTGGCATGACCTATACCTCTTGATTAGCAAGAATATACGCCAGTTATTCTCCACTTCTACATTCTATAAGCCTGTATTTCGGAGCAGGGACAGGGAGGAGAGTGGTCGTCATGTTTCTGCTTGTAATTTGTCTGGGGATTCTGAACTTCTACCTTCAGTATCATTATAAATGTCATTATAAAACAAATGTTTTTGAAGTGTAAGTGTGTGTGTGTGTGTTGCGGGAGAGGAGACATTCCAAAATCTAAGTCTTTTGTGCACGCGCACACACACACACAAAACTTTATTCTGTTAACAGTTTGACATTTTTTCCTAGAGTTTCATTTTTTTCTTGGAGTTTCACAAGTCAGGAACCACTTTATGTGAGGTATGCTTCCCGTGTTAAGCACATCCTCCATTGAATGAGTAGCTGTGTTTGTTTAAAAAAGGTGTGATGAAAATGAGGTGTTGCTGTCAATTGCTGTTGAAGAGGTGGTGTTTGATACTGCTTTGTAGCTGTGCTGTAATCACAGTCGTACTGAAGAATTGAGGTGAAGCTTTTTAAAGTTCTAGTTAAACTGGTGTGGATTGGAGGGTTATTTTTGCCTTTTCCTGCTCTATATAGTATGCAGCACTTCTTTTCAGTGGTATTTCAACCATCATGCAAATAAAAAACATCCAGTGTCTTCAAAATAATGGAGTTAATAATTAGTTATGGAAAATGTCTTAGAAAAATGTAAAAAACTTCCATGTTCTGGTTTGGAAGACAGAAGGAATGGGAGAGGTCAGTCAATTCCTATATGTTTGCAGAGATGTCCCAGCTCATATAAGTGTGCAGAAGGGATGAAATGTCAGACTGAGATGGTGGGTAGTGTGTTGCCTGTTTGAACAGGATTTGGTCTATGAAAACGTACAATGTAAAACTGCAATATGAATTGGCCTGGTGCTACTTCTATTTTAGCATGGGGATGTGTGAGTTTTCTACCAGAGAGAAAAACATAAATCCCTAAGGAGACTGTAATATCTTAATTGAAGAACTCTTTCAAACTTACCTAGAGAAGACAATGGTGATACTGGGCACATGTTTAGGGGGAAGTTAATGTGCCCTTAATGTGTCATGGCTAGCCTGCTGTTTAAACATTACAAACAGTGAAATGAGCTGCCTCAAGCAATCCTCTATTAAGCAGTACTAGCAGAACACATATAGAACATAGTACAGGATGGGCACAGAGCTCCTCTGCATACTGAAGGTTGTGCTGAATGGGATATTGAGTGGTACAAGAAGTATTTTAGATTCGGAGAAGGTACTATAACACTATTCATCATAAGGGCGATGTGTCATACTCTATAAACCTTTTATTTTTGATGTGTAGGTCCATTTTTTTCTTTGCTCTTTGTGCACACAGGAATCTGTTTTATTGTATGTTAGAGAAAAACAATATCATTATGTAAACACCATTTGTATCATTCATACTGTTCTAAAAATGTCATATTTTAGGATTATTGTGGCTTGCTTGATCTACTTTTTGTGCATTGCATAATTTTTGCAGTGTTGCAACTTGCTCCCTACACATTTCTGTGTAAAGGAATGCTCTAGGTACAGGAAAGACATTGTCTTTTTATCCAGAGAGAGGTTTCACACACTGGGATTGTCTCTGTGTTAGCAGTCTGCACACCATGTGGTAACACGGAAAAAACTTAAAGTGAAATTTGTGAAGGAAGATGGAACAGAAATTGACAGTGGGGTGGGCACAGCAGCAGTTCCTCACCTACAGGCAGTTTTAAAATTCTGTTTCTGTCTTTTTTTGCCTGCATGACTCTTCCTTTGTAAAGCAGAAGGGGTTCTAGCTTTCTGTATATAGTCTCAAATTTTGCTTTTAGCATTATTGTAGTATTTTCATTCTTTTCTCTTTTTTGTCTTAGAAGATGACTGCACACTCCATTCAAAGCAGGGAATTCACACACAGTTGGGTTTTATAGGACTATCAGTAATGCCAGTAACCCTTCCCCTTCTGCCGTTAAGGATGAAACCTCAGGAAGCTCCTGCCACATTAAAAGGGTCTCAAGGCAGAGTAATGCTGTGCTTAGAACGGTGCTAAACGATATCGAAGCTGCTGAGCCTTGCCTGTTTAGTTCGAGGTTACCACTCCAGAGGTTGCACAGAAGAGGTTATGTGAGCTCTCACTAATCTACCTTGGGCAAAATCAGTAGGTTTTGCTCATACTATGCTGTTGCTTGTTTAGGCTAACCTTGCTGGCTTTGCCTGAGCAGGCGATGAGTTCTCTGGGGACTCTTTTCACCAAGTGAGCTCTGAGGATGGTAACCTTCAGCAGGAGGGGCAGTTAGTGCTATTTTCTACAATGAGCACTGCAATTTAGAAAATGAACATATATCCATGACTTACTAACGTTTGTGATACCAGACCCATATACTATGGCCGTTGAGCGCACATGAGAAGTAGTTTGGGTTTGCATCGCATATACTCCTAGGCTATTTATCTTGCTGTGGAAATGTAAAAATGTTTTTAAATTGAAGCTGTACAAGGCTAGCTAATTACAGCGGTGTTAGATACTCTTACAGATAATAATTTGACCCATGACAATTTTTTGCGGGAAGAAACATGACAGCGCTATGTCTAAGAAGGTTTGAAGGTGGAGGAGATCAAGAAATGAAGCACATCAGTTGACTAGGTTCAGTGATATACTTTCATACATTGAAATGGATGATGTGGAAGGTAGAAGTGAATTAACCTATTATATGGACTCATGCAGGTAAGAAATGCAGTATGGCATAGACTTTTTTAGTTTCAAATCCACACGTATAGTGTGAAGGGAAATCTTGTGTTCACAGAAGGGCAGAATTTGATTATGTCTCTGGGTGTTGTTACATGTAATGAACTGTGAAACAAGGATTACCTACCTGTGCCTTATAGGCTTGCTGAAATGACTGTATGTGATTAAAGAAAGTGCATGTGTGCACATTTTAGGCATTGAGACTTGTTTGAAACATAACCCAAGTGATTCCGTACAAATATGGACAACAGAACATAATCACTGTGTGATAGAAATCATTGAGTTCAAACATCCTGGTTTTCCTCTTTCCAGTTTTTTATGGCAGAGCAGGCTAAGTGCTGTTGAGGACTTTTCTTTCCAGTGCTGTCTTGTGGTGTTTTTTCTGTAACTTGAGGGTCTTGCCAGGCACATAAGGTGTTCAACAAATGATGTTTGTTGTATTATATTTTCCTGAAGCGCCCAGATGAGAAGGAATTGTGTGATGAAGAGGAATACTGACCTTTTAATGACTGGACTGTTGGGAGAATGATATGATAAACCGAATGGAAGTAGCATGCTTAAACAGTTGAGACTGGTGCAGTAGACATTTCAGAATGCATTTACAGTTTTGAAATTTTTTTTTGATAACTTGAAGTTTCAAAATAAGGCTTCAAGGAAGGGGAATCCCAGTCTTTTGTACTGTGGTGCAGAATGCTAGAAAATTTGCACTGTTAAACTATAAGAAGATTTGAGGCAGCAATATTGTGGTCCTAAGTTGTGGTTAGTGTGCCAGGCGAGTATGAAAGAGAGCTATGTGGAGTAAAACAATGCCTGTCGACAGTCAACAGGCAAGTGGGACAACAGCCAAATGAGGGCTTCTGCTTCACCTGAACTTTATACCACCACCAGCCATTCATTAGATTGGTCGGCAGAAACCTCCTTGAAAATAGGTAATTTACTATGGCTGGGTAAAGCAGAGAATTTTCTTACTTTCTTTTCTGCTCTAAGAGAAAGTGTATTATCAAGGCTGTTTGTGTAAAGGTATGACTGTGGTTTTCAGATATGGTAATTTCAGACTTGTATTTAATTCTAGTTTATGTAGGGCATCGCATTGGCAGCCATAGTACATAGTGATGCAGAAACCCTGACTGGTGAAATTTGTTCCCTATGTAGCTGGTGAGGTTTCTTTTTTTTTCCCATCAAGATACACATACTTTTTTTTTATTTTCTTGTAAAATAATTGATAAATTTGTTTTTAAAAATACTGGTACTGCAGAAAAAGCTTGTTCATACTTGTTTACCTCTACCATTGTGTTGGGATTACTTCAAGCTGCTGTGCTGATATGAACAGAAGAATTTTAGGCAAGAGTATGGAAAATAATTTTAGACTATTTTAATCAGTTTCTTTCATGTTTTATGCTGCTAGTTCACAACTTTACATCAATTATAAATATTAAAGATAATTTTTCTTTTTGAAGTGGCTTTTAAAAATTGAAATTGGGATTTCAAATATTTTTAACAAGCGATTGGCCTACCATGATGCTCTTGGATAAGGAGGAGGTTTCTGCTGTGTCAATAAATCTGTGTTGCCATCAATCTTCTACAGGTAAACATTACACCTCCCATACATTCCACTGGCGAATTCCCCCAGCTTCTCCATCATGGTATGAATGTGGGGTCCTTGCCACATAATGAGTCATATTTGTTGGCTCAGCAGAATGGCAGCCCAGCTAACGTGCTAGAAGCATCGATGAGATCCATTACTCCTCAGATTAATGGGAAGTCCTCTGGTGATGACTTTGAGCAGCTGATCAGAAATATGTCCCAGGTAAGCATGCCATCTGATAACCACAAAATGTGGATCACTGATAATCTGGAAAATTAAAATACATGTATGTTTATTTAAAAGCAATTGAGTTACTAAGCAAACCAGAGCTCACTTGCTATATAAAACAAAAATAACCTTTTAATTTGAGGAACAATTGGTAAATGAGAAAACAGTTGGAAAAGTAGCCTTGACATTGTGACTGCTGAGTTATTGTTCTTAGCTGGGCAGTGTGCCTCTCACAGATCAACATGCCATTATCTTTCTGTGCTCATTGTAGGACTGCAGCTCTGTATGTGAGGGAGATGCTTTGTCAGAGCACGCTCTTGTATGCATAACTAATGAAAGCTAGTTCTGTAACTTGCTTGGAAATAAGATGGAAAATTCCTTTCTGGCCTTGCTACGCACGGTTCTATAATCTTGCTGCTTTCCTGTGGTAGGCAGACATGGTATACAAGTCCCTTCAGTGGCTGGAGCTGAGAATGGCCAGGCATATATTCTAGCATTTTTCTAATTAACCTGTAATAGAGCCAGATAGGGGAATTCTTCTGCTGTTCTCCTGGAGAGCCTTTTGCACAGTCCTACTTTTCCCCTCTTTCTGAAATTTGTCCTCTTTTTATAGTTCTGCTTGAGAGTTGGTCTGTACCCTCTGAGACTTTATAAACACATATATCCTAGTTTAGCCACTACTAAGCCTAAACTCTGTATATTTAGCTGTTGTTTCCTGATTTCCTCTTCCGGGCTGTAATAATCTTTATTTCTCAGATCTTTCATAATTGTCACTTTTCTGTATGATAGACATTGGAACTAAACAACTGTGTTTCAGTTATTAGCTAGTGTAGCCTTGTCTTACTGTAGCTGTCAAATTAGAAACTCATGTCCAAGTTGTTTACCACATTCATTAATGCTGCTTTTCAACATTTTTAACATTTGTACCCTTTATTTTCTTCTACTGAACAGGGTCGTCTTGTTGAGAACATTGAGCTTATTAAACCTTTAAGCGGTGGTCTGGGCTTCAGTGTTGTGGGACTCAAGAGTGAAAACAGGGGAGAACTAGGAATATTTGTGCAAGAAATCCAGGAGGGAAGTGTGGCACATAGGTAAGATTACTACTGGAATATTTTACTGTACCAAATGTTAACAAGACACTGCAATTTAGTTGTGTTATTGCTGTTGTTTTTGTAGTACAAGGGCACATTTGTCTCGTATTCTAAGCCATACATCATAGCAGATTTAAAATTACTTATCACTACAATTCATGTAACATTGGAATAGGGCAGAGTATGATCTGTTCTGATGTAGTTTCTCTGTGGATTGTTTGTAATATCTCCATTCCAACAGGGAAAACGGGGAGGTTATTGTTCTGTGTCATGGCTTTTAAAGCTGAAATACAGATTTTGCCACCCTTGAATGCACTGAAAAACAATTCGGTGCAAAAAAATTGGTTGTAACTAGCGGGATTATTCGTTAGGTAGGGTGCCACTGAGCACGTGTGAAACCCAACTTTTAAGTCAAGCAAGGCTTGACCTAAGGTTGTTGGAATTTTAAGAGATATTCGGCTGATGTTAGTAGAAACTCAGCAATAATAATAGCTTGCTGAAAGTATGCTTCAGACTTTAATCCTGATTCCACAAGTAGCGTTGAGAGAAATGGATTTCTGCTGTAAGAACAGCCGAGGGAGCAAACGAACTCAGTGGGGAATGGCAGCAGCACTAGTTCACCGTAGACTGGTGGGGTGTATCATTGTGTGTGGATTTGCTGCTCAGGATCCTGGCCAGAGCTGCTTCGTGGTGTACTCTGCATGTTGTGTGGGGCAGCTTAGTCATCTCGGTGCTATTTCTCACTGTGCTGTAGGGAGAAATTTTCTGATTATTTGTGGTGTGAACACTGTCCTTTTAACAGAGAGCAGAGCGTGGCCTACAGAGTTAATTCAGTTATGAAAAGTGGCATGTTCTATGTCATTAGAATATTTTTTAATCTGCCTAAATTGCACTTTTTTTTTTTTCTTTCCCCTTCAAGAGGTCTTTTCTTCTACTTCTCTTATTCCATGGAGTTAAGACCCATCTTTACTGAATCAGGCCCTGCCCGATTCACTGGCAAGAAGAAAAACATTCAACAACTATTGCAGGACTCATAAATTGGAAAGTCCCTGGCAGTAATAAGTCTTCAAGAGCACTCTGAAAAACAGTTCAAATTCACAAGCGAAATATTATGGGTTGAAGCTAAGTAGTGTTTTTCCTGAATGCTGTTGAGTACCTTGGCTTCTACACTGCAGGTGCTCACAAAAGCTGGTGTAATAGGGATCCTTGTTTTAGTTGCTGCCCTTTGTTTTCAAAGCATTGCCACTTGGGGATGTTGAAGACAAGACTCCAGTTTTTGCTGGTTTGTTGCAGAAGCAATAGAATGGATGGAGGAGGCAGAGGGTAACTCATCTGTGTAGGCTTCATACACTTCCTTTGAAGTAGGTCTGGGGAAGGGCTCAGTATGTAATTTTACAGTAGTGCTTCCTTTGTCAGAAAGTGAAGAATTATTTTTTAATTTGTTCAGGGCTTTTTTTCCCCTCATTTAAAAGGGATCTGTTTTTTCATTTTCTTTCTGTTTCTCTGCCTCCCCTTCTTTTTTTCTTTTTTTTTCCTTTTCTCTTGGTTTTGTGCAAAACAAAATTTGTTTCTGTAACTTCTTGATGGAAGTGTGTTCCACTCCACGGTTTGATGAATATTCAGAATGGGTGCACTGAACAAAGTGGAGCACTTGGTCTGTTAAGCAAGAGGCTCAAAGTCAAGAATAAACGTAAATTCCCAGGCTATGGTTGGGAGTGACTGAGATCTAATGTGCTTAATCTCGCATGGGGGTACAGGGAGAAGAAAGCTAGCTAGGGGGTAGTAGCCAGGGGAGAGTGGCAGTGGGATTAGCTTCAAAGGAAACGATCACCAGGGTGCCACATCAGCTCCTTTCAGGAAAACTGCAGGGAGAGATTAAAAAGTGGGGGGAATAGAGAACAGGTTATTAAAAATACTGGAAAATTGTCAAAATATTGTAATTTCTGTGGCAACACTTCTTTTGGTTTTTCTTGTTTATTTTGTCGTCCCCCTTTGCTGTTTATATATACATGACAGAGATGGAAAGCTGAAGGAAGCAGATCAAATCCTTGCTATTAATGGACAAGCCCTTGATCAGACAATTACACATCAACAGGCTATCAGCATCCTACAGAAAGCAAAAGATAATGTCCAGCTAGTTGTGGCCAGGGGCACTTTCCCTCAGCTCATCAGTCCTGTAGTTTCCCGGTCTCCATCTGCTGCTAGCACAGTTTCAGCCCATTCCAATCTGGTGAGTATACCCCAAATGTCTGTGTGTTCAGTTCTGAGCATGTATACGCTTACTGCATCAAGTATTTTGAGACTTTTTTGTAACTTGTATGTACATTTCCTTCACAGTTCCTGAGGTTTTTGTTCTACTTATCTTCGTTGTACTTCTTCCCATGCAAAGAGTAGAAAATACTCAGGCTTGCTGGGCACGGGGGGATCTTGATCTTGCATGTATTCCTTCTTCCCATCTGCTAAATTCGCTGTATCCACCAGTGCAAATACAGCATGTTTACCTTACTTTATGAAGCTTCATTTTGAGCTTTATTTTGAGGTAAACAGGGTCTTTTTTTCTCTTTACCTTCTGCTTGGGCAAACGGAGAAATTTTTGAGGCATTGCAATCTGATCTCCACCACCAGCCGGATAGGTGCTTCTGGGTTTGTTCCTCTGTTGTCTGTTGGCAGTGGGGCTCAAGTAAAACAACAAGAAAGGGCCATCAAAATGCCATGTGTAGGGACACACTTCAGGACTCCCAGAAAACAGCTTTGGTACATTTCCTTTCTTTTGAAAGCTTTTGCACATCTAGCTCAGAAACACAGTGATATGGTGTCGTGGTTTAACCCCAGCCAGCGGAAAATGGGCACCATGCAGCCGGTCTCCCCCCGCCCCCGGTGGAATGAGGGGGAGAATCGGGGAAG
>VZTQ01008024.1:88528-102718 GCA_013400755.1 Pelecanoides urinatrix
CTCCTTCTGGCGCTTGCGTACTGCCATCGGGTGGTCGTCTGTTGGGGTCTTTTGGATGAAGGCTCACAGTCTTCTTCACTGTGTACTTTTCACCTTTGGCTCAGAATGCTGAGTTGACTGTGTTCCAAACTGGCAAACCAGTTTCAGCCAGATGGCTGCTTCTTGCAAACAATAGGGTTCCTGGTTTTGGTATCAGCTTGTTCATCATTTCCGACAGTTCGTTTCACAGTCTTTGAGCTTCTTATTGATTAGTTACATTCTATTGTATATACCTTTAACACTTGACTACTTAGCTAAATATTTCTTAAACATGTGGTCTTCAAACAATCTTAGTTCATGACTTGACTAAGCTAAGGATAATACTTAATTAATCACTTCCTAAAGATCATAGAAAGATTTAATTAAAGTATATAATAATTCAGCAGCATGGTTTCACTTTAGTGAAGAAGTTTCAGAATTATTCTTTTCTTCTGTGTGCAGGAATAAAGCTGATTGGTCTAACTTTTCCTGTCAGTATATAGGAGAGGCCTGCTCTCTTCCGGTATTCTTGTGATACACTTCCTGTCTCTATGTGATTGTCTTTGTATTCTCCAAACAGCTTCCCTTCCTTGAAAAAATGTTCCTTTCAAACCTGCCACAGCTCCTTCTGTTTTTTTATGCGTGCCTTTCCCAGTCCTTGTCTTCCCTTCACTTTCAAATGCTGAGGGGAAAGAGGCTTATCTGGAGCCATTCTTTTTCCTTCAGACTTTGCTTGATCATCGTTGGTTTATGTTGAGACTGCAGATTCCCAAACGGGTACTACGGGGCTTGAATTTGCAGTACCTTGATTATTGCAAAATAACTGCTTACTTTCAAGATCCTACCTGGAGCACCAGCTGCCATTTTAAACTTCAGATGAGTTTAAGGTGTGGTTTGTTCTTCAGGAGAAACAACACCAAGAGCTTCCAGTTGTCCCTTCGATACTGCCCCATGCAAGCAAGCTAGCGTTTGTCTTTCTTTCAGAGCAGTTTCGCTTCTGTCAGAACATGAAGCCTGTCATCAGAACGACTTCATTCCAGTGCTGTTGACATCAGACAACCCAGAAATCTTTGTTCATTACACAGGGGGCAATTCTGCTAATGCCTACCTCGCAATACCTGGTGCTGCTTTCAACCTTAACCTCTAAATTGGATTTATGCTTTCTCCTGTGCTTTGTTATGGCTGATGTGAATGTGCACTTACCTGAAGGTTTTAATTTCCAGTCCTGTGAGATTCCTAGCAGCAGTATTTTTCTCACTGACTGCAATGGGGCATGGAGGTGGACAGTCCTAGGTTGCTGCTTAAATTCATTCAGCAAAAAAGGCCTGACCCACTACCCAGCTGTGATTTGTACCAGAGAAATTCCAACTGTTATGGAATGAGCAATTTATTGCTTAAATATTAGGTTTATAATGTTATAACATTATAAATACTATACCTAATAGTAATTGTTAGAAAGGACCCGTATTTCCACCTTCCTCCCACCTTCCTTTATTCAAAAACATACCCAAAAAATAAGAGAAGGTGTTTTGCAAGTTTTAATATGTATGTCCTTATTTTATTCATTTTCAAGCTTATATTTATTCCTTTTAGGTTCACTGGCAACATGTGGAGACCATTGAGTTGGTGAACGATGGCTCTGGTCTGGGATTTGGGATAGTGGGAGGAAAGTCAACTGGAGTAATTGTTAAAACCATCCTCCCAGGAGGGGTGGCTGATCAGGTAAATTCAACCTATGCTTCTGTTTACCGTTCAGTAAGGTGTGAAGTTACTGTTTACTTTTATAATTGTGCTAAGCAGTGGTAGCTTTTTTCCTTGTAAGTGTAAAAAAGAGAGCACAAGTGGTGAAATTTATCCTCAGTAAAGGTGTGTTTAGTGCAGGGGACCTGTGCATTTGAATCTAAAAGCTGGATTAGGCTCTAAATCACATTTTCAAACCTGTTATAATGTACATGTTTGGTGCGGATGCCTTTAGTCTCCTAATTCTCTGATAAATATACATAACCCTGGGGTCGGGGAGACACCAAACACTTACTTGCTCTGCCTGGACAGTTAAGAAGAGCATCTGCTTCTCTCTGCTGGGCTTACTGAAGCTTGGAGCAGGCATGTCTGCTTCAGGACACAGGCTCTGCTCCTGCCTGAAGGGCTCATGAGAATTGAATTTGGTGATCACAGCCTATTTCAAGCTTGTCCATTGGAGAAGCATCTAGGACTGCGTTAATGATTGTCCAGGATTGAATAGGCACAGAGACTGGTCAGCCTTCCAACCACAGAAGTGGTGGCCTGATAACAGGGCCTGGAGATGTACGGGCAGGATTTACAGACGCAGTCTTGCCCTGAGCAGGTAGATGGGTTCCTTTTACAAACCTGTCTCTTTAATACTTTTCGTATGAGCTAAATTCATGTGAAGCTTTTTTATTGGTTAGAGGTAAATCATTAGGAGAGTAAACCAGTGTAACACAATATAAATAACTGAATCACAGTAAGGGAGAACTATATTTTATTTTGAAGTTACTGTTACTCCTGAGAACCAGTTTTTAAATAGAAGTGTAAAGCTGAATATATGTTTGTATGTTGTCTTTTGGAAGTGTGTTTAGAAATAAAACCTGAAGTTCTCTAATCTACATGCACTTGTTAAATACCAGTAGGTAGTAACCATAACTATATGCATTTTTTTTTTTGAGCTTGGGTGACTGACTGCTGAAGAAGGGTATTTCTGGGGAAATGTCTAGTAAAATAAGTGTGCCATTAGGCAACCTACTTTTATGCTCCATGTTATCAGGATATTGACTTGGCACCCAAAAAAAGTCACCTGGTTCATATGTCTTAAAAGTGACTACATCTATGTGGTCTTCTTCTAATTGTATGGTATAAGGGAGAAATGGTAGGATGTTAATAGATTCTTTTCATTGTTATTCTTCCTCCAGCATGGGAGATTGTGTAGTGGAGACCACATCTTGAAAATTGGTGATACAGACCTGGCTGGAATGAGCAGCGAGCAGGTGGCACAAGTCCTGAGGCAGTGTGGAAATCGAGTGAAACTGGTAATTGCAAGAGGTCCTATTGAGGAGCCACCTCCACCAGCAGTCCCTCCAGGTACACCAGTACCCATCTCCATGCCAGAGAAACAGGTAAGCAACAGTGCATATGCTTTAGCCCATGACAAACTTTTACTTCAGTCTTCTTTTTCTTTTAACTGCTCTTTGAATGTCTTTCACGCTTATGTTCTCAAAAGCTAGGATTTTCTTTCCCAGTAGCGGTGTTCTCAGCTGACAGTCTGGGAGAATTTGAATGTCATGAGTACACAATGCAAGGAACTATATACTTGAAGCCTTTTGGGTCAAGGCTTAGGACTTCCATTATGATCTGAATAACTTCCGGTTCTGGGTTGCTTGTGATTGTGCAGTAATACATTGGGAACAACTGAAGCCATGCAGTCTCTTCTTCACACAGAGCAAGCTGGCTCTGTAGCATTTCTCTGTCTGCCTGTCCTTTTCCTCTGCAAGACCATTTCTTATTTCCATATCGTTGCAGCCATCCATCAGACAGTTCCTCCCTGTGCCAGCCAGCACACAGATGCTGCGTCTTTCCTATATCACCTGGCATTGCTCATTTGCTAGACATTTTCCAGAAAAAGTCAGCCAGCTGCTACCTGTATTCCCTTGCTGGTGATTGTACTCTCTGCTGTTACTCCTCTACAATAGTCAGCCACTTAAAAAATGCTGTAAATATTATCATGTACTGTCAGCTCAAAACCTTTACAAAACAGGTCATTTGAATGTTTGTAGCAAAGCCTGATTTCATGGGAGCTAGGAACAGTAGTGTTTTGTCACATATAGTTATGACCAGATAAATTTTAATGTGAATATGTGGAGTAAGTGAATGAGAGAAGAAAAAGGTGGTTGTTTTTGAGCCTACAACTACATAGAATTTATACCTTAAAAAGAATTTTTTGTTTTACTTTTTCCTGTTGTTTTTCTAGACATTTTCTTCCCAGTTACAAATTACATTTCAGATAGGTCACTTTGGAAGAAAAAAACCCTTAACAAATTTTGCATGATTACTATTATTTTGCCTCTGTCCATTGTAGTGGTATCTGTGGAAAACAGACATAAATTTATCCCCTCTTTTGTGGCTATACCGCAAAGAAAGTTGATATTAACATGGAGTCTTCTGAGTATCTAAGAGGAGAGACAGACTGGTACTTCTGTGTCTCTGCAGCACTCAGAGACATGAAAACTTGGCTGTGTTTTAGATAAAGGGATCAATATTTAGCCTGAATATTATCTGCCTGAGAAGCAGCAGTCTCAAAAGAGAAGCTGAATTTCATCTGTGCATATTTCTTCAGTATTTGTCTTTCTGAGGTTATATGATGCAGTGTTGAAGGCTGTATCTGTAGCTGCAGGATATGTACGATTTCTAGTACCAAGGAAATACTCAAAGCCACGAAGTGGCAAAATTTGGCTTTTTTTGCCACCTTCCTCTCCATTCCCATCCTTTTCAATACATTGTTCCTGGTACATCTCTCCTGGCATGGAGCAGACTATTTTTAAACTGCTGCTGCCTGTACGAGGTCTTGTTCTTGGAGGGAGCACCCAGTCAATAGTGCTGCAAGCCTCGTTAATTTGGGTCTGGCGTGAAGATGATGATGGAAACTGCTTGGTTTGTCTATTTCTTCCTGGCAAATACAGGGTGGGTGAAGACTTCATGATGCTTTTAAAGCTATTAGTGAAAGCAGAATGGCTTTCTAAAATGGGCACTTTTCATCATGTCACCTGTAGATGTCTATCCTGTAAAAATTCATGAGGCTATGCAAATTGGAGCAGTTTTTTAGTGGCATTACCTGTGGCCAAAATAATCCTGTATTATCAAGCAGAGAGGTAGTTAAAGCAGTAGAAATTAATTTTTCTTGTGTTTTGATTGTGGTTTTGGGTGGAATTGTTCAGATAAAGAATTGAAGTCAGATTCTCTTTTGGCAAGTAGCATCGTAGCTCTCCTGAAGTCTTTTTTTTTTTTTTTTTGGCACGTGCATACTCATCTAATCAAACTGAGTTTAGTTAGTATCTGCCTGGTTGCCTTATTGGCACTGTAAAATATATCAGCTGCTATTTGTCATGCAGAAGAGAAAGAATAAAATATAAGTATGGCAGGATCTTGATAGATTTATACTGTATTTGTGAATTCCCACTTTAAGTATATGCATAGATACTGATGTCCATATAAATACAATGAAATTGAAGCCTTGTATATGTAATCATACACTGATATATATTGCTATGAAAGTGGCTAATACGTCTCTGTTTTAGACAGTTGAAAGATGAAAAATTAAAACCAGTATTTTTTTAAAAGTTGAAATTGTTTTATAAGTTGATTTTTTTCCTTTCAATACGAAAGCAATATTGTTGAAATGGGATTTTAATATATATTGTACTTTCATTAACAATAAAACAATTAATTCATTACCCCAAAAATTCTTTGTTGTTGAAATTCAGAGGGCTGTAGTAGGTGTTAGTGGAGATTGTCATTATTTAACTAGCTGGAAGTATAATTGCTACTTTCTAAAACAGAATTTTTAAATCTTTCAAAAATTAGAAACATAATTGCCTCAGTAGAAATAGCTTTTATTATTTTTTAAACTTGGCATGCATAGGAAAAAAATAGCGGTAGTTATTGAACAGAATACAAACCCAAACAGAATACAAAATATAATTTTGATCTTTTTTCTCCTTTTAAATAACACAGCAGTCTAAAGCTGGTTCTGAGAAGGTCCCAGAAGGGCAGCCAGCTACATATTCTAACATTTAAGCATGCTTTGTGTAATTTACAGTACCAAGAGGTTCATTGTTCGATTTGTACAAATTTCACCAGTCATTTTAGTCATCAAATAATGATTTTATAGGTAATATCCCACGGGCAGTGGGGCAGGGAGGCCATGACATGCATTACTTTATGGTGAGAAATGTTACCTATGTCTAGTTACTCTGCTGAATATCAAATAAGAGCAGAAGCAAAACTGGTACTTTCTTTTTTACATTTGTGTCTAATTTTACATGTTAATGACATCAAAGAATGTGGTGGATCTTTAAGGGGAAAAAAGCTTCCTTTCTAATCATGCTTTTCTTATTAGGCAGATGCTTCTGTTGATAGCTGTGAAGATGGGGAGAAATTTAATGTTGAACTCACTAAAAACAACCAGGGATTAGGAATAACTATTGCTGGTTACATTGGAGACAAAACGTCAGGTAATGATCGATTCCTGCAGTTTACTGTACAATCTGTTGCATATTATGTTGTATGTTCATCAAAGACTTAATTTCAGTTTTTGTATAGCATGTCTAAGGAAAACCTTGACCATCTAAAATCTTTTTAAAGTTTGTAAAGAGGAAGAAATTGTTTTCCTTTTCTGAGAAGGACATTCAGACTAGAAGCAATCGGTTTTATTGTAAAATCCCCCCTCAGTGTTTTTTAATCAATTTTTATATTGCCGGGTCCTGCACTTGTACCACAACAACCCCAGGCAACGCTACAGGCTTGGGGAAGAGTGGCTGGAAAGCTGCCCAGAGGAAAAGGACCTGGGGTGCTGGTTGATAGCCGGCTGAACATNTCTTGGCTAAAGCTTGTGCTTATATGTGTTTGCAAAATAATTCTAAAATAGATTGAGCCATTTTTGTTACAGCTGGCTAGGCTTTATAAATTAAATTTTCACTTCTAAAAGGCTCTTACAGGGTAATACACTAGTATTCTGAGTAGTTTTAGAAGGTATTGTTACTATTTTTTAAACAATGTGTGTAATACTATACGCAGATCAAGAATTCCGTAGTGACTTCTGAATATAATAAACGTTTGTTGACCTCTGGGCTGCTGCAGCCAATAAATAAGTTAATTTAATTAAATAAATGCAACAGTGTTCATGTGTAGTTGTGGGTTTTTACTTTGTAATTTCCACTACATTTTTCAGAAAAATGATCCAGAACTCTGTTAGGCCTCCCTAGGGGGGGTTGGCAAATGCAATACTGCTAGGAAGGGACAGTTGTTAAATGTGTTGTAAAACTTCTCCAGGAGCTGTTGGCTTGACTTTTACCCATGTATATTTTGTTAGAAAAATGTATGGGTAAATACATCCCATGTTATTGGCAGTTTATAGACATAATTTGTTGGCTTTGAGAAGCTGGACTAAATTTTAACAATCTGTTCTATAGGACAGGATGGTCACAGTTTGTGACTCTTTAGCAGCTTCCAGCTGAATCTTTAAAAGGCAAATTAAATTGTAGAACATGTAATAGATCTGATAGCATATTTTAACTTACTTAGTGTTGGAGTATCACCAGTCTTCAATTCTAAATTATTGTGCTGCACGTAACTGCATTAAAAAATATTCTTGCCTTAGGAACTAATTGAGCATCTCACTTAATTTTGTGACTTAACACTTAGTTAAAGAACAACTTCGCTGCCAGAGAAGCAGCAGTAAAACTACTGGATGGCAAGTTCTGTGGCTGAATCTTTCATGAATGACAAATAGCAACTTGTCACGTTACCTTACAGCAGTTACAGGATATAAAAACGCTTGGAAGTTAGTAAGACCAGCCATTTAATTATTCACAAAACCTGGTGTGCTGGTTTTGGCTGGAGTAGAGTTAATTTTCTTCTTAGTAGCTAGTGTGAGGCTATGTTTTGGATTTGTGCTGAGAGCAGTGTTGATAACACAGAGATGTTTCGTTACTGATGAGCATTGCTTACCCAGAGTCAAGGCCTTTTCTGCTCCTCACCCCACCCCAACAGTGAGCAGGCTGGGGATGCACAAGAGGCTGGGGGCGGACACAGCGGGGACAGCTGACCCCAACTGACCGAAGGAATTTCCCATACCATATGACGTCATGCTCGGCAATAAAACTAGGGGGAAGGTTGGCAGGGAGGCTGCTGCTCAGGGACTGGCTGGGCCTCGGTCGGTTGGTGGTGAGCAATGGTTTTCATTTGCATCGCTTGTCTTTCATGGGTTGTATTTCTCTGTTATTTTCCTTTTCGTTACAATTTATTATTATTCTTACTATTATTTTATTTTATTTCAATTATGAAACTGTTCTTATCTCAATGCACGAGTTTTCTCAGTTTTACCCTGCCAGTTCTCTTCCCTCATCCCGCGGGGGGCGGAGGAGTGAATGAGTGGCAATGTGGTGCTCAGTTGCCAGCTGAGGTTAAACCACGACAACTTGGAAAAGAACAAATTAAGAAAAAACAGAAAGGAATTGTCAATGTTGTGACTTAAATATATTTGTAGTGTTATTCTTCCTAAGCTGAATATAGTAATTAGAGCAAAACATAGATTTGACCCTCCTTCCTGCTGGATTTCGTCATATTGAGGCCCAGTAAAAGATAAGTTTTAGGTCTGCAGAGGCACTAGGGTGACTTGACAGTTGTTAAATCCCATTTTGTCATGGATTATCTTCCCATCAAACGTATTCATTTAAGAGAATTAGAACATTTGTTGAGACAAAGTAGATTCTGTTAAGATTTCTGATACCGATGTTGCGGGCCTGTTACCCTCAGACCTGATTTCATGCTGGTTCATGCTAGTATGTTTCTCAATTTCATGTGTATTATGCAATATGTGCACGTAGGAACTCCATAGATTTTCACTTTACTGAGCTGTTGAAGTTGTTTCAAATTCCAGTGTGTTTTTCCTAATAAAGATCTCTGTTTGTAAAATGTCCCTTCTGTAGGTGTTTTATATATGTGACTCTTCCTTCTGATTCAAAATCGGTAACTGTCTAAAATGGTTCTGTTTTGGGATTTGGGTTTTTTGTTCTTTCGTGTCTTTTTTTTTTGATTGGATCAAATACTGACTTACAGCTGTAGATAAAAGCCGGTTCAAATGTAAGTTGTAGTCCTGCTTGCTTTAATTTTCTGCATTTGTTTATCCAAGCATGCATTTTCTTAAGCAGTTATTCAGTACATAGTAAATACAGAATTTATCAGGTTAGTGTACTCAAACTGAATTTTCCGTCCTGCAGTTTTAAATCTGACCAAGAGTCAGAGATGTGGTTTTTGTTGATGCTGATTTCAACATTTAGATTAAAATAAATTAGAATATTTATTCTTTTGCAGCTAAATATTTATTCTTTTGCAGCTAGAGTTGGGAAATTGGCATTGTAAGATTTTGAATGAAATCTAGTCCAGTGCAAGCTGACATTAATCAAGCTCATCCTTTAGGAAAATAATAATATATATGGTCTACTGAGAGCATATACTTGATGGTTCTTTCATTATCTTACCTGGAGATTGTGTTTTCTATCCTTTTCTCCCTGTGGCTGGTGGCATTAGTTAGAGATTACTGTAGATCATTTAAATTGTTTTTTAATAAGTTAGTTAATTTAATTTTATCTGTTTCTTCATCCCAGAACCTTCTGGTATCTTTGTGAAAAGCATTACAAAAGGCAGTGCTGTTGAACATGATGGCAGAATCCATGTGGGAGATCAAATTATAGTTGTAAGTAAATAACAGAAAGAAATGAGATTGCTTATCTGCAAAACTTGACTTTTTTAAGTTGTAAAGAAATGCTCAGATAGTACATGTTTCAGACATTTAGGATTGGTGTTGAAATGGTAAGTCCTTTTTTTGACTGAGTATTCGATCACATTATCGTTCTGATTTTGCTATCTGTCTGTAACTTGTGTTTCTTAAGAAAATCTTTGTTGAATGTGTGTATCTTATTAGTAGGATATTTGAGACTGCTTAGTAAAGGCAAAGTTTCTAAGTTGGATTCAAATTAGGCAACTGTTTTAAACTGATTTTTAGAAATATGTCATTAAAGTGTTAGATGGTCAGAGGAAGAAGAAAATTTTCATGCATAAAATGTTAGTGGTGTGGTGAAAATTAGGTCATGAATGCACGAACTGCATTTTTGTGGCTGTCATAGATCTGGCCTTGCATTGTGCGAAGGCATCCCTAAGAACAAGTTACGATCTCTCTTCAAGAACAAGTGTGCTTGCATGTTTATATGTGGAAATATATATGTTTTTTACAATTATTTAAATCGTGAGTACAAATGGCTAAAATTGATTATTCCAAAGTTTGATTTCTTCTTCTACTGTGGATGCAGAAGGAGAAAAAGATTTGAGTGACCTCAGACAAGAGAATAATAAACATTTTTTAAATATGGTTTGCTTATGTGTGGAGGAAAAATTATATAAGCCCAGCTCATTTTTAATGACTTTATATTTAGAAGGGCACCAAAGTTGGAAGAAGTTCAGAGAAGGGCAACAGAATGATTAAGGGTCCAGGGGGAGTCATTCTTCATGCAGGAGGAATCAAAATAATGGAATATGTGTGTTGTATATATAGACTGAAACAACTACAGGAATCAAGGAATATAGTATTGTTAGAAGTATTTCAGGAATAAAAGGCGCTGAGGGGTGAGACGGAGAAAGAATAGGATAATACAGAGTTTGTAGGGAGAAGGAGAATAAAAAGTGGGGTGTACTAGGAATAATGGGATGAAATTGAGCAATGCCAAAGTCTTGAGCTTCAGAAAAAAACCCTGAGTTAATGAGATAATGGGGTAGCTTCAAACAGAAGAGGCCAAAGTCTTGTTCTTTAGAATATTAAAATGACGGACCAGGGATAACATCTGGCTGGCTGGGACCGTGTTTGATTGGGTAATTGGACTTCATGGTGTTCAGTAGTAGACTTTCCTGTGTCTGAGATAACATGGCCTCAGAATGACTGTGCTCTGTAGTTCTTTCTGCCATAGTGGATGGATGTGTCTCTCCTCACCTTACCCTCCCCAGCTCTCCTGGCCATAGCTGTTTTGGTTTATTGACCCAGTATTTTCTCCTCGGAGGTGGGATGGCTGAAGCAGTCGATCAGGCAGGCTGCACAACATGCTCCACACAGCACATGCTGTGTCCTCTTGCACCTTGCAGAGCAGATCTGCCTGGCCCCACCGTGGTGGGCACCCAAAGCACTTCTCCCCACTTTGCTGTGGTACTGGTTGTTACCTAGCTGTGGGGCACTCCAGTGAAAGTGCTTAAGTGTATCCAATGTTGTTAAGTCGTCCAGGCTTTTGTTCTTGTCCCTGTGCTTGCTTTGTGCTCAGGCTAACACATGTTGAGTGCTCACCATATTATGTTGCCCTGGACATTTTTTTTTTTCCCCTGGGTGGTGTCTTGTGGGCTGAAAAGCTGCTTAATCCTGCAGGTGGATGGAACAAATCTTCAGGGTTTTACTAACCAGCAAGCAGTTGATGTTTTGCGGCACACGGGACAAATGGTTCGGCTCACTTTGATCAGAAGAGGGCTTAAGCAGGAAAATCATATTCAGCCCCAGGAGGACTTCAATGCTGCTGTTGAAAAGGACTTACTGTTCCAAACAATGGATAGTAGCACAGCCAAAGGTAATTAAAACTGGCTTTGCTTTAAAGTTGGCTTGAAACATTTTTCTTCTCAGTTGCAAACTGGAAATAAAATGGGCCAGATTCATTCTGGGTAGCTATTACTGATGGCAGAGCTGCTGTACGTGAGGGGAGAATTTGGTCTATTATGGTTTGATTAATCTTTTAGACACAGTGGTATTATTTGCTACATTTTCAAAGTGAGCGTTGAAAGCTCTGCACTGCATTGCACTTCTGGCTGAATTGCTTCAAGACTTTGATCCTGCAAATCTTCAAATGGTAAGAAGCCAGTGAATGTTTTATTCGTGCTCAAGGGTGAGAGCTGCATTCAAGAGCAAGCAAAGAGATACTCTTCACAATGAGCAAAAGCAAGTCTCGGTTCCTTTCACTCTTGTGTGTCAGTGTCACAAGCTTGAGGTATGACAGGAGTGGCCTATATCTAGAGGGTATTAATAATCTGATAGGGCATTAACTATATACAAAGTTCAGAAGCCAATGACCAATATTAATTTTGGTGCTAATGAGATGAGATTAGTGAAGCTTAATCTTATACTGTGCACATCTTGAAGTAGATGTGCCAGATCTTGAAAGTCAGTGTTTTTGAACAGAATATCTGCACAGAGGCTGGATGCACAGATCTTTTTCAGCTACTTGTGTTATAGGATGATGTCAGCAGAAATATATCACAACTCATAGACTAAGGCATAATCCCCACCTCGCACAAGATTTTGAAAGACACAGTAGTACGTTATCTGTATGGCATCCTTTCATTCTCACCTTTAGAAAAAATTACAGAGGAAATGCTCAGAAAGTGCTGTTTCTCCATCCTAGAGCTGTTCAGGACAGCTGACAGCCAGCAACATACCTAACAGAACTCTGTGGTAGGAGAGGCTTTCTCCAAGTGAAAAGTCTGTCAGGTATGCAGGCCTCCAAGTCTGTAGCATTTTTGTTTTTCAGCACAGTATTGAATTGCACAAAGGAAATAAAAAGAAGGGAAAATAAAGGTAATACAAGGGTGCTAAAGATTGTTGTATTTATATGTTTTCCAGTAACTTTTCTTTCAATCATAGAGATGCAGCTACTGATAGTTGTGCTTTTTTTTTTTTTTCTTGTTTCATTGGAAAATTCACTGGAGAAGGCAAAGCATTAACAGAAGACAAAATGTCTTTAAAATATGGCATTTCTTCTGGGCCCCTCATACCAGATTCCATTTGCCAAATATGGATCCTCTGAAGTTCAGTGGAAGGGAGAGTCAGTGCCCTGAAGCATGCCTGTAAGCTTGATGAATATTACAACGCATAAAATAGCTGAAAAGACTGCTTCTTTTTTTCCAGATAACAGTGAAATAGAACAGGGATCCCCATCACTGCCATGCAGTGCCAGTGTGGTAAATATTGGAGAGGCCATGAAACAACAGGAAGCAGGTTTGCAATGTTTAATATTTTACTCTGTGAAAATGCACTTGGATGTGCTTACACAAAGATCAGGTGTTTTGTGTGCCTTTCCATCTCCTGTGTGCTGTGTAGCTGAGGTACAGCTAGAAAGGGAAAGTAATCATACATGTAAGCATGTTCTCTTCAGTACTGTAAGATCATTGACTATTGTATGTCTCTGAAAAGAATTGCGTCAAAGATGTCACATGAAGCAGTCTGCTTTTGCTACATGCTCAGACCTCTTTTAATAGTTTTGTATTTCTACTCTTATTAGTCTAGTTGTGTATTCAACTTTCTCCGTCCTCATTCCCCAACATGCCTTATCTTTATAGCTGTCTGCAGGCGCCCAGCTACAGCTGCAGGACTTCTACCTCTTGTGATAAACTTCCTTTTCACAAATTCCTGAGCTTGCATTCATTTCAATCTGTGTTCTCTGATAATATTTGAAATTCAGTCAGTTCTGGGGCACTGATATACTCTGATGTTTCCCATGCTCTTTGTGGAAATTCTTATTTTCTAATAAATACTTTCCTTTCCCTCTTGAGTTGTTAGGGCACTGTGTTGCATTTCAGAAGTCCTATGTGATGATATGTTTTCCAGATTGAGACAGCAATTGATGTGTTTTCTAACATTTTCCTGCTTCCAGAGCTAGAGGGGAACTGAAAAGCAT
The DNA here is from genome assembly GCA_013400755.1 of Pelecanoides urinatrix. Taxonomy (NCBI): domain Eukaryota; kingdom Metazoa; phylum Chordata; class Aves; order Procellariiformes; family Procellariidae; genus Pelecanoides; species Pelecanoides urinatrix. Next base: position 102,037 of record VZTQ01008024.1, read on the forward strand.
CACCCATATGAGTTCTGCAATATGTATCTTTTCATAACTCATGCTTTTCATTATCCTGGGTAGCTGAAGAATTCCTTTTTAACACCTTTCCTTCAGATACTGCAAGGTCTCTGCTTTGGGGAAAGTATCATCATATTTGAATGCTGCATAACACCTGGTTTTATTTTTAGTAATGTTTCTGAGCAATGGCTAGATTTAAAACACTGTCTTTAACACTGTCCCTTTAAATTCTTACTAAAAGTCAGTGGGAGTTGGGAACTTAGTCTTGTAATGAAGGTTCTAGTCTTTGCCTGTGATGAGCATTCAGATTTGTTTGATACTTACCATAAGCACAGCACAGACCATGGACCTTGAATATGTCGGGTCCTGTTAAATCTGCTGTGTTTGCTGACTGCTGCATCTAAATTACTGCTCTTTATTGTTTGCCTGCCCTAGAATCTAAACAGTGTGAATAAGGGGAAAATGAGCAGGAGGAAAGCATTTCTCTGTTTTTTCAGCCTGCAGATAAACTTTCAATCAAGTTAAGAGTTGCTGCAGTTTGCTGCCTAGCCTGTCATTGTATTTTTCACAGCATCATTACTTTTCTCCCCTCCTTCCCTTCCAATTTCATTTCTGCTCTTTAGCTATTAGAATTATTTCTCATTGTATGTGTGCATGTATGTGAATCTAAAAAAAAAAAAAA
>VZTQ01008025.1:0-72588 GCA_013400755.1 Pelecanoides urinatrix
TGCCAGATTAAACCACGACACCTGAGTATAAACACACACATAAAATTTACTTATAATGAAATTCTCCATGCATGCCTCCCTTATTCCTGCTGAGAAACATCTTACTTATAAAGGTTGAAGGTGTTCAGGGACAGAAGAGCTTAAAAAACTTTTATCTGTTGCTCTGAAAAGAATCCAGGAAGCAGAGATAATAAATGAGTTTGTAAGCAATACTGACTAAAATTCTGTATGGATCAGCAAAAGAGCTATATATGGGCTTATACATCTGCAGATGTGATCCCCATACCTCATACAGACTTCTGTCTGTAACTTGCAGAAATATTTACTCCAATTCTTGTCTTCTTTTTCTTTTTCTTTTTTTTTTTTTTTCCCCCATGAGAATATAATACGTAGTTTAGGATACAATGGACAAAGCAGGATGTGGAATCCCTGAACAACTCATGTTCAGGTTTGGTGAAACCTGACTAATTGTTCTAGCTCAGCACTCCTGAAATGCAGAATATAAGGGAGGATGAAACAGAACTGTCAGAATTACTCAGCTAATTCCTGGGTTTATTGATTTGGTTTTAGCTGCATGATGCTAAACCTAGCAGACAAATCCACAATGGAAGGAATGAAAAGGAAGCAGCAGAAGCCTCAACGAAAAGGAAAAAGGAAGTAGCAGGGGAAGAGGAAAGTGAGGAGGTAGGCCCAAAGAAAACCCAAAGAGTATATTTCCACCTTCCTAAAAACAACACATCATTTGCCAAAAAAAAAATAAAATTGTCATGCCATGGAATAACTGGCCTGGAACTAGAAGATTTCCCTTCAGTGACCAAATGTTCCATCTTTTGAGAGAAGCAGTTGCAGATAATCAGTGGTACCACTGTGCAACCCCAATACACACTGACTGGTTATGTAAATATGTGTAACTTTCCTCACAAATTGTGTTGTTCTACTGTAGAAATAATACTGTTCCGTTTGGTAACAAAGTGGCTGGTTATAGCACATTTTTATTACATCCGTTTCATCATTATTTTTGTCAGAAAGTCAGTTTTGGAAGTGAACTTTTTTTTTTTTTTTTTAAATTGAGGCCTTCTCATTGACAATTCTACTGAGGAAAAAAACCTAAAGCTGTGAAACTCCAGACTCGGATACTCAGAATAAAATCCTCCTGAACAAACACTATTATGGAAGCCATTGGAGCTGTTCAGAGAGTCAGTTACTACTCAGATAAGTAAAAGCATCTTGTGAGAGATAAAGTAAGCTAATAGCGTTTTACAAGTACCAGGTTGAAGAACTATTTAGAACTACTGCCACAAGAAGCAGCTATAATAATTAATAATTTCCAAGCAAGTAATTTGCCATCTTTTACTAGTTACATTTGCATTTCCTCTTGTGGTGTCTGCAGTGTTTGGGTGAAGTCCTTCAAATATATGCCTCCAAAGTTTTCCTATTGTTTTCCATGAAATCCTTCCTCATTCTGTGAAGATTTTGCAGGGGTTGGATGTAGTACCCTTCCTTCATTGTCAGTCATGCTGACTACACTGTCTTGCCATTTCCAAGTCTCATCTTGTATAGTCGCTGGAGTTTAGGACTGTCTGCAGCTCCACATTTATAAATCCTTATGTGACTGTGGGTGCTTACAGATTAGAGTCTACACAGAAATGATCTGTGTGGCACAGTCAACAACCACTTTACTAGGGGAAAAAAAAAAAATTGTGAACAAAGCTCAAGAACTGCTTATAAATCCTTAAGAATACCTAAAACACAGGTTATTAAGCTACTGCAAAGTAGTAAATTTCAGCATGGTCTCTCTTAAACAGCTGTCCATGAATCAGCCGTTGATTATGGAGCCCTGAAGTTATGTGGTCTATAAGTCTTCTATCCTTATAGCTAACCAGATGAACTCAAATGTTAACCCTGTTTTTTAATGAAATCATTGGTTGCAGTCCCAGGGAAGTTATGGGATTATTATTAAAAGGTATGCTCCACACTAGGCAAAAGGTTGAGAATACCTTTCCTTGTGAATAAAGTGCTGAACTAGACAGGTGGGTCACATCTAAGACTCCAAAGGAAATTTTGGCCTTCCTGTAGGTAATGGAATTTTATCGTTTTATAAAATGACATTTATTATAAAATATCATTGTCTTTTTAACAATATTTTATTTCCCATTACTGACTTTCTTAAAAAAGTCACTTCACCTTTCTAAACATCCCATTCTTGAGCTATAAAATAAGGATAATAATGCATTACTTCCCTTTGTGAGGTATTTTTAAAATGATGATAAAAATCACAAGTCTGCATTCTCAGGAATACAGATTTTACTCCTACATGTCAAATATATAGCACCCAATTGCCAACATAGTCTTCTTCACTAGAAGATTGGTTCTATACCAATGGCAAATTAAGAAATAAATTATATGATTATACTGAAGTTTTATAGTTCTGCATTCATTTGCAGTAGGTAATGTTCAGCCATTCATCCTGGTGGTGAAACAGATATTTAAAAGTTCTATTAAGATGAGAACAGAATCTGGCTAACACAAATGACTGATCTTAAAGTTACATTCATTTTTATCAAGGAGTGATATTTTTATGGTACATTCTCCCATTGACATTTTGGCAGGTGTCATAATGATAGCATTGAGCATCAAGGAATTCCCATAGACTAGATTCTCAGCAGAAGTAAATCAGTAGAGCTAAAATGCATTAGAGCCACAAGAAATTATACCACCTACGAATCTGCTCTCAGGTATCTGCTATCCCTACTGAAATACCTTTCAAGTCAGCAGTGTGCATTGTTATCGCTTTAATACCATGCTGTATTGAGTCCTAAAAGTCATATGCCAAAGACTGTGAATCAATGCAAAACCCAGCAGACCAGAATTAATGAAATTATTGTGATGGGTCTGCAAACTGTCTATAACATTTTGTGCCCTTTACATATTCAACTTTTTCATAGAGTCCTGTATTTGTTCTACGGCCTATTTTGCTTTTAAGAGTACATCTGTTGAGAGTTGGAGGGTGATGTTTATTATGACAATGCACCATCTTTTTGTCATGCTTTGTTCTTGTCGTTTTGAAAATATGACAGTTTTGTTTTGAATAGGCTGTTCTGGGTTACTGTATTCATAAGCTGGTCACAATTCCTGAAGAATAGATTCTGTGTGCTGAGCAGTCGTTGCTGGTTCGCAGGATGTCTATGAATCCAGGGCAAGTGGACTCATTACAAGACTCTGGGACTGATAAAAATTAGAGGGGCAGCACAGAGGGTGGGTTGTCCAAGAGTTCAGCTAACCTAGAACTGCGACCTCTGTTTTTACTGGAGTTTCACTACCAAGGGGTACTAATTTGTCCAAAAATAAATTTAGACTTTATCACTGTTGAATGAAAGCGAGAAATTACTAGTTCATATAAACAAATGATAATTTACATGTTATTTCCAGATGGGAAGTAACATCAGTCCAGTAAGAGCAATGTCACATGTGTAAACATTTTTTAAACAGTAGAAAATATTGAGAAATTAAAAGCAAAAGACAGATGAATGTAGTGGTTTGAAGATGGAGGGGAAAATTTGATGCAGAGCAATAATGTGCACTTCATACTATATTTTACAGAAAGCCAGAAATGACCTGTTTTTTTCTGAATGTGAAGCAGCCACTTTCTAAGTGTTTTGATATTTCCTCACAGAAAACTGGAGAAAGCAGCCTACCTAGAAATTCCTTTAGAAGTGTTATGATGTTCCTGTACTCAAGTACAGTGGAAAGATTTCATCTTTGTAACATTTATTGAAGATCTTCTGTATTCTATCAAGTGAAGACTGCATGTTCAATATATAATAGATAGTAATATGTAATTAATATATAAAATAGAGCAAAAGCCAATAAATACATTCCTTTGGTCTGGAATTTCAAGACTAAGAGTACAAAGTACACCCAAGGAAATAAGCACTTCTGTTTCTGTGGGTGTCATTTCTATATCACTAAGGGCTAGTGGGGGTAATGAATGAACAGATTTTTTTTAGTATTCAAGAAACTGCATCAAGTTCCAAACAAAAAATGTCATTTTCTAGTATATTTTGGGGACAGCAGATGCAATCTAGAATGGTTCAGCAAATTGCAGGAAAAAAAAAATCACTTCTGATGACAAAGCAACAAAGTTTCTTCTTTATAGCTGCCTTTTTTATGCTTCATGAGCCATCTATGTCTGTGTACATAGCCCAAGTACCTCTGAGCCTAAATGTTAATTTGGTGAATACAAAAAGGAAAAAAAAAAATGCATAGAGCTACTTCAAGAAAGATAACCTTGTGCATATAAGCCACAAGTAGTAAATTAAAATGATGAATCTCTCACCCTGCTTCCTTCATTAGCTTCCCTGTAGAGACTCCAACAGGCAATTTCATAGAATCATAGACTGGTTGAGGTTGGAAGAGACCTCTGGAAATCATGTTGTCCAGTCGCCCTACTCAGGCAGGACCACCTAGGACTGACTGCCCAGGATCACGTCTAGATGGTTTTTGAATACCTCCAAGGACGGAGACTCCACAACCTCTCTGAGCAACCTGTGCCAGTCACCCTCACAGAAAAAGTGTTTCCTAATGTTCAGACAGAACCTCTTGTGTTTCAGTTTTTGTGCTTTACCTCTTGTCTTGTCACTTAGCACCACTGAAAGAGCCTGGCTCCATCTTCTTTAGAACTTCCCTTCAGGTCCTTTTCTTGCAAAGCTGCTTTCCAGCTGTTCAGCACCCAGCATATACTGGTGCCTGGGGTTGTTCCTCTCCAGTTGCGGGACTTTGCACTTCCCCTTGCTGAACTTCATGAGGTTCCCATCAGCCCATTTCTCCAGCCTGTTGAGGTCCCTCTGGATGGTAGCACAACCCTCTGGCATATCAGCCACTCCTCCCAGCTTTGTCATCAGCAAACTTGCTGAGGGTATACTCTGCCCCATCATCTGGATCATTAACAAAAATGTTAAACAGGATTGGACCCAATACTGACTCTAGGGGTAACCCTAGTTACTGGCCTCTAATGCGACTTCGTGCCACTGATCACCACTATCTGGGCCCAGTCATTCAGATAGTTTTCAGTCCACCTCCCTAGGTGCTCATCCAGCCCATATTCATCAGCTTCTTTATGAGGATTGTATGGGAGACAGTGTTGAAAGCCTTACTGAAGTCTAGGCAGATGATATCCATTGCTCTCCCCTTGTTTACCAAACCAGTCATTTCATCATATAAGTTTAAGTTTGTCAAACACAACTTTCTCTTGGTGAATCCATGCTGACTACTCCTGATGACTTTCTTGTTATTCATGTGCCTGGAAACGGTTTTCAAGATTAGTTGCTCCATCACTTTCCCAGGATTTGAGGTGAGGTTGACTGGCCTGTAGTTCCCTGGATCCTCATTCTTGCCCTTCTTGAAGACAGGAGTGGCATTTGCTTTCCTCCACTTCTCCCAGTCGCCATGATCAATCAAAGATTATCGAGAGTGGCCTCAGAATGACACCAGACAACTCCTTCTGCACTTGTGGGGGCATCCCATCAGGGCCCACGGATTTATGTGTGTCCATATTTATGTATTTGCTGACCTGAATTTCTTCCACTTCTCTTTTTCTAGATTTACCCCTTGTTCTCTGAGGCCTGGGATTCCTGAAGGCCAGTCTTCCTAGTAAAGATTAAAGCAAAGAAGGCTTTGAGTTACTCCAGCCTTTTCCAGGTCCTATGTCACCAAATCCTGTGCCTCATTCACCAGTGGGACTACATTCTCCCTAGTGTTCCTTTAGTCACCTGTGAACATATAGAATCCCTTCTTGTTGCTTTTGACATCCCTTACCAGACTCAATTTGCGTTGGGCTTTGGCTTTCCTAAGTGCCTGCAAAGCAAGAGTGCAAATACAGAGGGAGTCTGTGCCAGCACAGGGCACATCCACCTGCTCCAGCATGGGCTTCTCCACAGGCTGCAGTGTGGATATCTGCTCCCGCGTGGTCCTCTCCATGGGCTGCAAGGGGACAACCTGCTTCACCATGGTCTTCTCCAGGGCCTGTAGGGGAATCCCTGCTCCAGTGCCTGGAACACCTCCTCCTCCTCCTCCTTCTCTCACCTCAGTGTTCACAGGGCTGTTTCTCACACTTTTGCCCTCACCCCTCACTGCCAGGCAGCATTTGCCTGCTGAAAATTTCCCAGAAATACTTTCAAGCCACAGCTGCAGCCAGCTACTGGGCTGGGCTGTGCCTATGAAGGCTGGAGTGCCTGGAAGAACAATGCCCTCTACTACCTGCTTGTGCCCTTGAGTCCTTCTCCCAGGCACACCTTCCACCTGGAGCTGGGCACTGTGAGGGAGATGCCAGCGAGGAACTCCTGCCTCCACATGCAGCTGGAGTGCACGTGCACGAGGAAGCAGCTGGTAAGGGACATGCAATGCTTCCTCCACCGACGAGCTGAGGAGAAATAAGGAGCCCAGCCTCCTACAGACCCTCTGCAGTGGCTCCTACCTCAATGTTGAGAAAACCTCCTGCTGGTTCCAGATGTTGGTGAAAGCAGCCTGGCAGATTATGCCTCAGTCATGGCACTGCTCACTAACGGTGCTGCCTTCCAGCTGCTCCTGCAAGCTCCAGCTGACAAATGCCTCCAAGGGAACCCTCTCCATAGAGATGAGGTTTGGGTTGTGGCTGGATGGCTCAGATGCCTTCCTGACGATCAAGTAGGTAGAGGCTGGCGTTACCAGCAGCATGACGTGGCTGGAGAGCTGCGCTGTGGTAGGGATGCAGTCCTTCAGGCACATGGCCAGGTGTGCCAACAGCTTCCACATCAGGTACCTGCAGCTGTGCACCTGTATACTGGTGGGTGCACAGACTCTTCCACCCATGCCTTGAAGACAGCTGTGATACAACTCCTGACGACCATACCCCATCAAGCTGGCACAGGAGGAATTTCCTGCTGCTTTGGATGATAGCCTGAGGCAGCTGTGCTGCTGCCCGGAGGAGAAATGCCTCCTTTTCAGCAAGAAAAGGTTGCCTGAGGAGGTGGTCTTGTCTTTGCCTTCTGCATGGCCAACCTGCTCAACCTCTCCTGCCTGATGCAGGAGCCTGCTGCCCATGCTCAAGCACTGCATGAGTTCAAGGAGTTGCAAGATTGTCCCACAAGGCTGCTGATCTCCAGATGTTGGTCTTCATGCACAGAGCTGTGTTTGCGGGGCTCACAGCTGGCAGCAGAGGATGACTTTATACCAGGGAAAGGGACAGGCACTACAAGTGTGGAGCAGGGCTCTGGCTGCTGCCCCAGCACGAGGCCCGGGCACAAGCCAACGCAGAGCAGTGGCTCTGAGAGCAGGAGGTGCGTCCCATCACAGATCACCAAGAGAAAATGGAAATCTTCATGAGCCAGCACACTGAATAACTTTTCCCTTTTAGATTTATTTAATCTAATGCCCCAGTATTTCCCTCCTTAATTAGCATTGCTTTTGTGTAATTAAACTTCTGGTTTCTATAGAGAGATGCTATAGCTATGAAATTCATAATTTAAAATGTTGTTACCAAATTGTAGATTTTAGCTACATCCATGCAATCTTAGTGAATCCCACAGCTTTGGGAGTATGTCATATGAACTGATTTCAGATGGAGAATACCACAGAAGGTGCGAGAATAGAAAACTGCTTTGGTGTGGTAGATATAGCTGCAAAAGAAAGCCCACCATTGTGCAAACCACCAGCTAAATGCTATAAACCATGCATTACAACTCTTCTGTTGATATTCTGAAAATAATTATGATTGTGAGCTGTCAGAAAGATTCATAGCACCAATTATGCTCCTCACCAGCTGACAACCTACCTAGGCAAACCCTTTTAAAATCTGAGCCTCCTACCACACTAATGAGCATTAAAGAACAAAATATATAGCTCCCATGAGTCGGAGGCACAACATCATAGCTTACCACTGCTATAAGCAGTAAATCTTTACATATGCCTATTGGCAATGATGTTCCACAAATGTCAGCATAGACTCTCATTTTCTAACTTCATCAGTAATACTCCTCTTCATTACATTTATAATGTGCAACCTAAAATCAACTGTACCAACATAAAGAAGTATGTTTTATACAGAGAACGAGATTTCCTCTTGGGGTGGGAAGAAGCAGGGTGGTGTGAAAAGGGTTTAACTTAACTTTCAAGAATTGAGAGCCCCCCTGAAGATTTCTACATCTCTCTCTAAAGACTATACTATTGTTTGTTTCCAGTGAAAGGATTTTTGGGGTTGGTTTGTTTGTTGGTTTGTTTGTTTTTAAGCAGTGCTGGCCATGGAACAGTGCCACAGTCTCTGTCATATTCTATGCTGCAATATAGCCATTTGTCACAATGTCGTATGCGCTACAGGATCTCATTGAGGTGTCATGCCCTCAAAACCCATTCCTGCTGCCAAGAATGAGACACAATAAAACAGGACTATGTGCTACTAAAGAAAGAAATTGTTTTGTTTGTCAGGAGTGTTGAGAGCAGTAACTTCACTCAGAGGAGCACTCTCAGATTATTTTAGCACAGTTGTCACATGCACAGATAAACCCAGTGAAATATAGTTTTCAGGATCATTATTTGTATAGCATTTCAAAACAATTTGTCTTGACCTAATGCTTTCATAAACACATGATACTTGGAACTCCCGAGTGCATCTACAGGCCACTCCAAAACTGAAACCTAGATAAATGTAGTAATCAACTGTGTAGTACCATATGTGGAATACCATTTCATTAAAACAAGACAAAACAACAAACAGCACATCACTAAGTAGAGATTTCTAATAACGTTCCAGAACAACAAACAGCACATCACTAAGTAGAGACTTCTAATAACATACCAGAGGAAGAACAGGAAAAAAGTGTAAAAGGTGAGAAACATTTCAGAACCCTTCACTAAAAAGCTGAATTCCATTACACAGTAAGGTGCAAAAATACCTGGTGAAAGACACATAAGCTGTGTACTCAGAAGCGTATTTTATTGCAGTGTCCCTGCCAATGCTCTTCAGGACAGTTCCATGGAAGCCTGCACTGTCCAAAGGGACAGTGGCAGGAAAAGCTGCAGGAAACTGGAACACAGGTAGGAAAAATTTCAAGTGCAATCTTAAAGTGGAAAACCTTGAAGTGGTGGGAAAACCTTCCAGCATATAACAGAACACACTCCTATGCACCTTAGATCACCTTGAATCTATAAATATATATCCCATAGTGATCTGCGGGCATGGTCTGTCCTACATACACTATCTTACCCTCATGTCAAATTCCTATGCCCTTGATTATCTGCACATAACACTGTAGTAGGAGTCAAATGATAAAAGTGACCAATGAGTAAGAAATGTACTGGGGAGGTGCTCCTGCCTCCAGAATTAGACATTTGGAAAGGTTTTTGGCAGGACAAAATCACACTTTTGATCGTTGGGTAAAGGAGGTAAGAGAAAGAAGAATCAGTAGCTGCCAAAAAGTAGAAGAGGAGAATTCGGGCCTCTAATTCGAGAGTTCCATAGGGAGAAAACGGCAAAGAAACATCCAGCATGTCCATGCAGCTGCGGGCTTCCTACCACCACAGACATGTCAACTGCACAAAAGGATGTCAAATATATAAGATTACAGCACTGTAGTCTTGTCAGCAGTAAGATAACATCCTTTAGGACAGAACTGGCCCTTTTTGGCTGACAAGTCTTGGTAGCTGAGAGATGAGTTCTATTAGTCCTTCCAATAGCCTATCCGGCAGCTAGGTTTTCTCTGCCTGGCAATAAATCACAACTAGTGATATGGGCACTGCTAATCCCGCTCTTCTTCTGGTTGGAAGGGAGGATGCCCATTATAATTTGCAATCGAAAGGAAGGGAGCAAAGTAGTGTCACAGACCTCCACAATAATAGCTGGAATGGACTTGCCAATGCTCAATTTCTGTCACACAAGTCTGTAGGAATTTGACAAGTTTGGCAAGATAATCTTCCGGTGAGGAGTTTGTAAGCACTTGAGCAGTTACTGCAGTTAGCAGTTACTGCAAAACAGACAACAAACATGTCTGTTGTATAGTTTGGTACAGTATCTTGGTCATATACCTATATCTGAAATGCATTCAAGAAGCAATAAAAACAAATTTCATGGAGCTTAGAAAAAGTATTTCCTTTCATAGGTTTAACATTTTCTTTGCTTTAATTTAATTAAATGTCTTCCTGCACTTCACCTGTTAAAAAAGCTCACGTTTTCTACTGTTGACTCCATTTATTAAGTGGATCAGAAGAAGAAAAGAAGATCCAAATTCTGCTTCCAGGCAGGTTGAAGTCCAGTGCAGCTCTGTATTCATCTTGATCATAAAAAATATGTCATATATCTCTACCCAGTAAATACTGGATAACATTTTTCTTAAGTTTTTAGACTATTCTAATTATACAGTCCACCTCCTGCATAACCTACCTTTTCACAGATATACTACTAAAGTGATGCTTGTAATAAGTTTTACCTACCATTTGCCCTGCTGAAATCTGTTAATTAAGACTTTCAGACACACACAATAATCCTAGCTTTTCTGTTCCTGGAGGACTATGCATATGCATGAGTGATCTCTGCAGCTGGAATGCTAACACTGCTGAGGGTAATATTCTATATATGGAACAGTAGCCATATGCCCACACATCATACCTTGGCCCTTTTACATAAATATAATCCAAATCTACATTCTGGGATATGCAGTGTTTCAGAAAATATAGCTTGGGAAAGGAAGGTTCACTGGGCAATGAATTTTCTTTAAGCCTAGGGGAAAAAAAAGTAGAAACAATAGTTCTGATGCTTTCCAAAAATAAAATCAGAACTCCCTGCCTATTTGACACCTCCTTTTCTCTGCAGTAATAGATACATCTAAGGAGGCTTCTATTTTGATAGTACCTTCTGAAAAACCCTCCACCCCCTTCAATATAAGATTTTAAGTACCTTTTAAGATCATTGCAGTTAGTCGATCTTTCTTACTGCATAACACACAAAAATGTATTTTCTGGCTGAGAAACAGATCTTTTAGAAAGCTATCCAAGCCTTGTAATATTATAGGATACAGGCTTCTTATGCAGTCCACCTGGAAAAACAGACAACTCAGAAAGGCAGATATGAAGCACCTACACATACGTCGACAGGCACCAAGGTTTGTCTTGACTATCTAGTAAAGTGTTCACCAAACAATTTGAAGATCATAGTCTGATCCCCTGATTGCTCTAGGGATACTGACCCCTATCACTCACCTCTCAGCAATGGGCTCTAAGCAGCTGGCTATTCCAAGGTGCAGGACACTCCCAGTCTGCTCTGGGTTTGCTTCCACATGGACAAGATAGGTATTCAGTCAGAAAGAGAAAATCCAAAAGTGGTTATTACTGCCCTTCCATTTCTTCTCTGGTAACTACAGACTGGGACCCAGTTCTCCCCCTTTCCAGCACAACTCTTGAGGTGCTCCTAAATTGCTAAACTGGAGTTTAATTCTCATTCTTCCTTTCTGTGGGAGAGATGCTGCCCACAATGGTTTAACAACATTGCAGGATTCAAATACTGCTCTCTGACAGGGATGTGATGTGTCGCCTCAGTCTTTTCCATGCTTAAAGAAGCTTTCTTTTGTAAATAGGGGATTTACTGTAATTCTTGTACACAGAGACATAATTAATGTTAGTGTAGTAAACTGTGAACTTAAATATTATCTTGCAATTTCTGTTTTTGATGAATAGAAACCTTCCATTCATGGTGGACTTGGCTGGCCTAAGCAGATGCAGTCTAGTTCTTGCTGTTTGCAATGCTACCAAAGGAGCTGTGTTTCCTCGTGGGATTTCCCATTTTAAACAACAAAGTCTCCATTTCTCAAATCATGGGATCTGGAATTCACATGAATTGCTCAGTGCACTAGCCCAACTAGATCAGTATCCTTACTCACACCAGAGGACAGTAACTGATACTTCTGAAGAAGAGAGGATATTTTTTTCCTCATATTTGAAGTTCAGTAAATAATTTGTGTCATAAGAAATGAGGGAGACAAGGTAACCATGTCACAGCTGTCCTAGGTCTTTATGGCACCTCAACCAAATGAAAGCATTTTAATGTAAAAGCAAAATATTCAGGTTTATCATTGTGCTTTTTTGATTAAAAAAAAAAAATCTAAGCTATCTATAGAGAGTTAACATTAGAAAACTAAAACAAAAATCCAAAAGCCCTGGACTTTGAAAATAGAAAATAATTTTTCTCCTACACATTTGGACAAAATATTTTCAACCAGCTGTAATAACCTTTCAGTAAATTACGGTAATATTTTTTTCTTATTACACAGAAGCGATAAAAATCTTCATGTTAACTCACACTTAGGTCATGATAAATGAAAACAGCATTTGGCCACAAATTATACAAGAGACAAAGTAAAAAAAGTGGTTAAATTCTATCTTCTGTACCGTAGAGATTCAGGGAGAACTTTCCTTAAAAGAAAAAGGGGAAAGAAAAACAACAAAAATGAGTTGAACTTCTAAATTTAAAATCACTCGGCTGTGATGTATAAAATAAATTAATAATAATAAAAAGGACCTCCCTCAGCTGTGCCTAAAAATCCAAAACACATTGATTCTCATAGGTATTGCACAGGTGAAGCAGATAGCAAATTGAACAAAAGATATAAAATAAGAATATTTGTTTTTATGAAATAGGTCTTACTATACCTTCTAACATCATTGTGTTTCTCATACACGTAGGTGTGTGAAAAACAGCTTCAGGAACCCCAGAAATGTATTTAAATTTAAGATGACAAATTTTTCACTGTGGTATCTAAATGAACTCAATATGCTAGAGTTGTTATACTGAGGTACTATTTGTGGAAATAACCCAGTTTAACATCTGAAGCCTGGCATCTCTGGCAGCTATTGACGAGAGTTTCCTGTTAGAATATGCCACTTGTGAAAACAGAATAGTTCCCAACCTCAAGTGTTTTTAAAAGGTTGCTTAATTACTTAAACTATTTTTATTTCTAATTGGTACTTTCATGGAATGGCTATAGTACCTAATTGATTGAACATTAGTTCCATTTTACATTATGTCTGATGAGTTATTGATTGCCCTTTGCTTTCAGGACACTTAGGACTTTCCTGGTGAAGCACATAAAAGAATAAATATTCCAACCCTGCTGCATCAGTAACTTGTCCTAGCAGGGCTGTTGCAGGCTTCTATATAAAAGATTCCTACCATTGCAGTCCATTGATCTAACAGTGTGTGATGCATTTCAATGTTGTAAACAGCTCCTCTGGGTTTTTTTTACTTCCTCTTGTGGCTCCAGTCTTTGAAAGAAGAAAGCTTAAAACTCAAAGAATTGACCCCCTTTTCCTTCTGGGGCATTTAGAGCTAGAAACTCGCTACCATTTTAGCTATGGTTACTGATCTCAGGGAAGTATACAAATCAAATCTAAGTTTTTAAAGAGCATAAGAATTTTCTGTAAGACTACATGGGAGCCTCTAAATCTTCTTACTGAGCTATTGTGCTTCAGCTCAATGGACAGTTTAAAGGCTTTAAAAAACACCTTTTCATTTCAATAATTTATTTTCCTTGCTGTCATTTTAGTTTTGTCAAATGAATATTAGCACACATTGCAGGGACCACTAAAAAACAAAATTAAGATGCTTGTATTGGTTAAGCAAGTGAAAGAAGACTCTCTGAAATGGTTCTATTCTGAGGGTACTTAATCAAGCAGAACAGATGTTTATTATATAATTAGGGAACGCTTTGCCATCAGTATGAACAAATCATGAAATCAAATTGCTCCATAATACTTTCCATTATTTCACAGACACTTGCTGTGAAGAATTGAGGGTAAGCAAATAAGCCAGATACTGTGTTATTCTCCAGCCCTAGGCACTATTTGATTACCCGGCAGGGGAAACAATGCTGCCTGTTAGCATAAAACCAGAAGAGCTAGAGCCTGCTTCATCAGCCAATCTACTATAGAGGACTTGCAGAGGACAGAGGGTTGTGTGTGAGGTGTGGCACAACTCCGCTATATTGTGCTCATCCTTCACTAATACAAGGTAGGAAGGTAAGAGGCCATAAGCAGTAGAGAGCCCAGGCATAGCTCCAGCAGGTTTTAGAGCAGGTTTGGGCAGATGATTTCTACACTGAGGTTTGTATAGAGGCATGATGTCCTACAGTAGACATCAAGGAGCCTTAATTCACACAAAGAGTGTTGAAAGCCAGGCCTATCTCGTGAGCACTTGTAGGCAGGGAGGTTATATCTGTGACAGTAAGCTGAATGTAGCCAGGGCAGGGACTTCAACGCCAGCAAGCAATTGCCCATACTGTTAAGTTATTGGTACATTTTGGTCCAGGCCAGCAAGCACTCTGCTGGACAGAGCTCAGGCATAGTTCAGGTGCTGGCATGGAGCAGCTCAGAAGTGGCCCGTCTGTTTTGAATAATAGGGAAATTAACTTTTTGGACAGAGCAGCTGTTGTGCTACTCGGCCTGAGGTTTGGAGAACTGTTTCTGGCCCATTTCACATGCTAGGAAAGCCCACGGCCAGTGAGTCCCTAATCTGTCTGTACTGTTTTTGAGGCCCAAGCTAGTATTTTGGTACTCCACTCTGTGATTGTACCAGATCAGGCGGTGCTTCCTCAGGAGTTTGGCACCCATTGTCATTGTGGATGGAGGTCAGGACTTGTCACTTGGGAAGGAGATGGGAGGAAATTCTGTTATGACTGGTCTCTAGAAACTGCCCAGGAAAAGAGACAGAGAACATAGTAGCCAAAGTGGTGAGTGGCTAATGTCTGAAGCAGAGGATTACTTACTGTAAATTAACCTTAGGCCAGTCATCTACCAACCTTACAGTGCTATCATCTGGAACAAACTACCTAAGAATAAGCCAGTTCCCACAGAATGAAGCTATATCTGTGGCTGGAACCATTGAGTGAGGTTACTTAACCTGAGCTCTTGTTACCAAGACCAGGGTTCAGAGACTTTCTTGACTAGATGCTTCCTTGAGGGAAGGTCTCCCTTGCAGAGTGAGTGGTGGGCATCCAGCACTCTCTGCTAACACATGGATACCCCAGCCCACTACCCTGACAGTATTTCCCATGGTCTCTATCTATGCATATACAAAACAATTCAAATTCCAGACACATCCACTGACATGCCCAAATTAGTTCTGATGACAGTTGTTAAAGTACTCCAGATTTATACAGCTAGAGCTAATAGAAAAAATGCTGATAGATCGTGCTTATGAACACATAGCTTTACTCCCAAGCTTCACAAGACTGATCTACCTTATCATATGCACTGCAAATAGCTTCTCATGATGTGCTGTTAAAAAGGTGGATCAAACTTAAAGCTTTATATTATTTTTACTTCATATGCAGAAATCTCTTCAACAGCACTGCCAGAAAAAAAGTTTTACAAAATAATGACTTGCCACATGCAGATATTATGATTTTTTTCAGGTCTAGACTCAAGGTCTGATTTCTGGAGTTGCTCAGTACCATCAGTTCCTACGAAATCTACCATTGTTATTGTTTTTTTTATCTGCTCACCCATGTCTGGGTGGCAGCCTACAAAAAAGAACAGAGTAAGTTAATTCCTATCACCCTTTTCTGATGATAGTAATTTACTCTGTTGCTGGAGTCTCTGAACTTTGCTGAGATGCAGGTATATCTTAGTTTTTATATATAAATTTCTGCTTCCAAAGTTCTGAAATACTTATTCCATCTCAAAAAACTTTAAGTGAGCAACAGAGGTTGCAATATGAAAAATGTAAGGCAGAGAGAAGACAGTTAATGTCTAGCTGATCTCTAGCTTTGTAGCATTGGTAATCTGCAGCTGGGATAGCTTTGAAAATAATAAAATCCACACTGTTTATGTATATGATTCATGCTATATTCTTGCTGAACCTCATAGATATGACATGATAATGTGACTGGTCTGTCCTTTTTTCCTTATTTTCATACTCATAAAAATTCACTAACACATGATGACAATCACAATCGAAGCACTGCAATAGTGGAGTGAAAAACACAACTAAAAATCTATGCAAATATGTTCTAAATTGAAACAGGTTTACTCCAGCAACTAATCTCTTAGTATTATTTAGCATTTGCAATATGTAATACTCAACTAAGAGTTCTCAGCATGTTAACTTCTGCCAAAAACTCCTAATATGAGGCCAAATCATATGATGACTATAAACTGTAACAATCAATGAGTCATCAACGTATGACTAAAATGAATATAACATCAATTTTCAATTCATTGTATGGTTATTTTTTTCCCGCAACATCATACTGTTTTCATTCAATGTGAATCACAGTCCAACTGCTGTACCATCACAAATCAACCTTGATCTGGAGAAGGAACAAACATAGAGGATAAGTAACCTAATATAACTCTATCTTCGGTCTAGTCAGACTTCTAGTCTTTGAAAATAGTTATTCTTCTACTTGAGACTTCAATGAATTTCTCTGATATCTTTTTATATTCCAATGAAATTAAATTTTTTCCTCTCAAACCTTGTCTCCGTGTAACCTACAGTAGCACACACATCGTTTGGACGTTATTTATTTCTTCTACTTTGTCTTTTTTTTATACTTGGTCTGGTCCAGTATATTTCTCTGGGATCTAAATGGAGACACATCCACAGTATGGTCTATCCATAAAGAAAGGGAAGGAAAAATAATTATTTTAGTGCAGATGGCAGAATAGGTGTCATGAACTAAATGTTGAGAAGGGAATGATCAAGGCTGTTAATTTTCAAGGGAATCCGAGGAACGTATATGCTGCTGTGAGGAACATTGGCCTGGTGGAAAAGGAACTGACACTGAATCACCATGAAAGGAATCTGAAGAATTGCACCACAGCTCTTCCCGCGGTCATTCTTTCTGAGGCAGGTAAAGAAGAAATGTTAAGAAACAAAGAGTCCCCTCACTCGCAAGTTCTGGGGTCTGCAACCAAACCTCCTGTGGACCTTTACATGTGGCATTTCTTGCTCAACTTTCTTGAGTGAACTCTGAGGAGAAAAGTGGTAGAAATAACAAACAAAACCCTTTGTGGCACTAACTATAAACAACTTTCCACCTACTTTGCCTTTCCTTCAGCAAGCCTCTCAGCAAGGAAAGTTTCCTCTGGTTCTGTGTTCAACCCTTGTACTGCAGATTTTCCCTGTCTTTTAGTCATCTCACTCTATAAAATTCCTTTGAACACAGTTCAGTCTTGACTACACCTAGTGTATTCAGTTAAATGCCAGATGGTGAGACAGGGTATTTGGCCTTATAAGTAAATAATTTCCATTGGATCTCTGAGATTATGGCTAGAGTCCCTTTCTGCAATTGCTGCCTTTTGAAACTGGGATGCAGAATGGAAGTTAATAAGGTCACATTCATCACATCATAATATTTATCATAAAGCTATTTTACTATATAAAGTTAGATATCTTTATCTTTCAACAACTACTTAGACCAAGACAAATATTCTCATATAAAAATATTTTGAAACATTTTTCTCTGTCTCCAACCCTGTTATTATCATTATAAGCTTCTTTTTGAAATAGTTCATGACAAATGTAAATCAACAAAAAGACAGATTTAAGAAAAGACAGTAGCAGATTTTTCATGAATATCACCAGCTCCCCTAAGTCTATAAAATCACTGCAGATACTTGAACTGATACTGAAAATAACTTGGCATAGCCCAGGGAGGGAAAGGATTACTTTAAGAAAATATTGCTCAACAGTGACCATTTCTATTTCATTAATTACTGCACAATGAGCTGTCAAATGAAACAGTTTTCTCCCCAGAAGAGAGGAGAGACAGACTTAAATGCCTACCACTAAAATACTGAGCAAACTGTATCACTCCTTCCCAAATATTTATTATGAAATTTGATACAGTTACAAGTTTTGGAAGATTCATGTGTAATCCAGTTATGTATTATATTCAGTATTCACAATGGTTGAAACTGGTTAGTAAGCTAATTAAGTCTCTTTTTTGCTAACACCATCTTTGTTAACGGTATCTTTTTCCATCAAGAATCTTCACCTCAGATGTTTATGAAATGAAAGTTGGAACATGCCAACTTCTGCAGCCATAGGCACACAATAAGGAACAATTCATCAAGTTCAGCTGTTTTTCACAGAATGATATACACTGATGAGGCTGTAAATGTAAACCCAATTGTGTTAATGGAAGATACAGTTTTGGAATAGGAAGCTGAACTGGAACATTTGATTTTTAAGAGAAATATCTTATTGCTCTTTCTTTAAAATGCTGTCACCTTGGTCATAACATATGACTAGATGTTAATGAAGGTACTAATGGTGCTTCTTTGCCTGGGAGATATGCATTCCCCATAGCTTTACCACACAACCTTTACTATCCTTACATTCCTTTTGATAGCAAAGCTTCAGAAAAAGCACAATTCAATAGCCAAAGCTGAAGGCAGTCTAATAATCACCAAGACTGTACAGAAGACAGACTATCAGTTTGGTGGGTTCTGCCCTACAATTTGGGGAAGGTTTCTATGAAGCCAGAGGTCTGCAGGTACAGAACAAGGAAGAAGGGAAATCTATGCCACACTGTGTTGCCAATAACTGCATTAAAGCAGCTCTAATGTTGTGGACAAAACCATCCTGATCTTGGATTATATAGAGTCTTAGTCATTTCCTAAGCCAAAATAAGCAGATAGTTTTGCAGACTCATTTAAAATCAGCACCTTTCTATGGAAATATTACATTTGAGGACTAGCACTTACCATTTTTTGCTGCAATGTGGTGAATAAGATCTCTAGAAGACTGCCACCTCCACTGTGATGGATGACATGCACCAAAAAGCAGAGAGACAGTGAAAGCCTGGGAAGTTTTACAAGATAAAACAGACAAAAAGTTATGTGTCCCAAGGATAGTGGCACATGACTGGTCAACTCAGGAACATAATTCAGGTCACCTGAAACCCTGGTGCTATGTCCAAAGAACTGGACTAAGCTTCCTGCCTTAAGCTTTTAATTGCCTTGTTGGTAAGGTGTAATGATAAATGGTATTTTAGAAAAAAAACAAAGCAACCTCCTGGACTGGGGAAAGGAAAAGTGAGAGAAAAAAACCAACAACCACCAAAACTCCCAAACCACACCCCATTTACTTTTGAAGAAAAAACATAGTGAGGATTTTTGGTTTCATTTGAGTTGATATTATAGCAAATACAAGAGCTCAGCAGTAATTGCACAAAGATTTTTATATACTCTATGTGCGTTGCACATGGGCTTTTTTTATTTTATTTCATCTATAATTTATGACTTGCTGCAGAGAATCTACTGAGCTAATGCGTATGTTTAACACAAATAAAAGAAGTAGTTTTAGTTAAAAGGAAAGCTATTTCCCCTTCAGTTGAAAAGGTGATATCCAGTGGATGGATGGTCACTTTTTCTAGCAAGCCGACGTTTGCTTTCATACTATAAATCTCATCCACAGGGGGGAAAAACAAAGTATACCATTACATATATATATTTTCTTTTCTTTATTTTGTGATTCAAAACCTACCCTATTGGGACTCTGAAGATATATTAAAAGTAGATTTCATTTTGTTTCGCTGTACTACTAGCATCCTGGCAATAAATAAATACATTACCACAAACTGAAAAAGAGAATTATAATTAAAGACTTATGCATAGGTCACCTTTTCCAGTATACATTAGATTTAATTGTCATTATGGTTATTTCATAAAGCTACTCCTGCAGCTGGTGGCTGTTGCACTGATTTGCAGCAAAGAAATTAATTTAGGGATGTACTATTTTAAGCCATTTATACTTCTACAGAGAAGTATCACCGCACTTTTGAGTTACTAACAAATTTTATCCAACCAGTTGTGGGTTGCTGAGATCCTGTCACATAGCAGCCCCTGCCAATGTTTATAAATCAGGAGAATCTGTATCTTGCCCATGGAGAAACTGAAACTAGGGAGCTGCAGACTGGGCCCCAAGACACTGCCTTTTGCATACAAACTGGGGACTTTGGCACTCTAGAGCGTGAAAAAAACAGACTGGTGTTTGCTGGTAACTTGACAGGTTGCAACACATAGGTCGCCTTAAGATTTGGTTCCAGCTGGGGCATATTTAAGGACCCCAAAAGAAGGCAGTCCAAGAGCTAGAGTATGAGAAAAACTTTGGGATTTGATTTAAGAACAGTGTAGTTAGAAAGCTAACCATAGATAATATCTAACAGGCATTCATCTGTGCAAAAATAAACATGCTAAAAAGTTTGAGAAACCATAATACTGTGAGTTTTCCATCTGTGGGATTGGTCAAATCATTTTTCCAAGGTTTCACAGGAAGAAAGTGGCTAAGTTAAGAACAGAGTCCAAGTTCCTTGACTATCCTAGCTACAAAGCCATCCTTCCTTTCTTAAGTGGCAATTGAATTACTCAGAGAGTAGCACTTTACTTTATGGACAAGTTGCTCTGAAGTCAAAGTGAGTAAAGTCATTAGACTTTGGCTCTTAAATAGCCTCTGTAGTACATTACTTCGCAGACTGTCTCATCTTGCAAGATACCATCACAACATTATTATTACAGTGTTTCACATAATTCCTTTCTTCATATGCATTATCCCTCAGGGAAACCTTATTTTGCTAGCCCATTGATAAAAGCCAGAAGTCTTTAACAAAGCTCCATTTTCAGAAATGTCAATGATAATGAAAAAATAAAATGAGGAGAAGAGTGACCACAGTGATTCCCGAAGGGTTATACACACATTATTCTCTTTCTTCTAGCTCCAATTCTTTGCCTAGGAGAGAAAGTATATGTAACATCCACCATGTATTTACTCATCTCTGCAATGTCACCATTATTTTGACAGCAACGTGGTATATCACTGTCACCTCTGAGCCATAGGATAGCACAATGCTAAATAGCTTAAGGACTTTAGAGGAAATAATAAAGTCAGGGTGTAAGCTCTGTTAAGAAAAGACAAAACAGGAGAAGTGACAAATTACTGATTCTGAAATTTCTTGGCTAGGGACAAAACTGTCATTAAACCCAAGAAAAATAACAAAAATTGCTAGGCCACACCCTATTGTGGCTCCAGCGAAATCCTGCTTTTTATGATCTGAAATTCCAGCCTTAAATTACAGAATAAATATTATCAAGACTAACAGCAATCAGGAAAAGATGAGACTTTAAATTGAATGCAAAAATCATTCTCACCGGCTAACATCAAAACATGAAACAAAGGCATTGCAATGACCTTCTTGGATGTTTCTGGTCAAGTGATTCTTCTTGCAGTTTGTTTCCTTTTACAGGTGGGAATGGGCTAGCTAAATTCATATGCAGAAACTGGAAGTGTATTACATCTTTGAATCAATTATGTTCATTTGTTTATACCTTACTGTGCTATATTCGTCTAGAGGTATTTGTAAGGGCTATTTACCTTGTTTTAGCTTTTGTCCCCTGGTCCAAGTGGAATCTCTAACAGAAACAGCAGGATGAACCTTCCTTATTACAGAAGTATATCCTCAGCTGGGAAAAGCTCCTTGAATACAAAGTTGGCTTGAGAGGTGGAGGCGCTGTGCAAATGCACAAACTTCCCTGGGTGCTGTGTGAATGAACACACACAGCGGGGAAGTGTGGATCCTGCAGCCATGATACCCCTGATGGGAAGAAACGCCCAGCTGGACCTCAGGTTGGAAACCAGGAAGTGTTTCCTGAGGACTTGGGTGTTGCTGCATCTCTCATAATTACCTTGTTCCCAGGCTGAGAAGAAACCATAAGAAGAATATCTGCTGCCAGGACACAGTGGGTAGGAAAAAAATGTATTTATAAACCTATTTCTTTATGTTCCATGTCACCTTGCGTTCTCTCTTTGGAAAATTGGGCTTTTATAGATGTATTTTCTTTAACATCTGGTTTTATGCTTATGTAGTTCGTGGCAAATCAAAACTTGTTTAGAATTCAAAAGCCTTCTTGATTTTTAAACTCTTGAACTCAATATTCTCACTGTCTCACCCATCATCTACCTTCAGTTGGATTTCTTTTAAAGATATTTAACACAAAACAGGGTCTACACTCAAAAGAAGAAAAAAAGATTTCTAGTGCAACAACGTACTTCAGAATCACCTCAATGGTGAACTATTGCAAAATGTCACTGGGTATGTCCAAACTTCAGAGCAGATACACATCACTGTCCTGGTCTCCCACTTTGTTTAGGCTAAGCAACATGCTGAAACACACAACAAACTCTTTCTACTTTTTCTTCCACTGGAAACTTGGGCTTGGGGGAGGATCAGGATGTACCGGAATGAGACCTGGATGTAAGTCAGGATGTGACTAAGATATGCAGTAGATCTAAGTGCACTGACAATCCAGGAAGTCTATGTTTACCTCCATTTAATGTTAATGCTGTTAAAGGCAACAATGATCATATCAGAGAGCAAAGATTATCGTGTCTGTGGAGAGGCAGTGTGTATAAAATGTCTTCCTAGTGCTCTTATCAAAGCATCCAAAATCTTTGTAGATCTATAAGAATGTAAAAATTTCATACCATCTTGGTGAAGGCACATATAATATTTTAAAAAAACAAACCCAATGCTCTTTGGTTCCTCAGAAATTTATCAGCATCCATTACTGTGTATCTTGGCTGGATAATCTATATCCAATAGACTATGTCAGTATGAATTCAACAGAAAAAAATAGCCTGGTGCTTAGAAAATCAAATGCTTTCCACATCTATATTTTTCATGTGTAAATACAGACATCTGAAAATATAAACAAATGTACACAAAAAAATGCCCACAGAAAGAGCCAGTTGGATACGGTTTAAGAAACACATTACCCTTAATGAATAACAGAGACTGGGCCCAAGGGGAACAAGGGCATAAGAAAGCTATGATCCTGATTCCCTGGTACTTGATTCCCTGGTAGACTAGCTGGAGTTGCATTCTAACTTATATAGCTTTTTTTCCCATCAATAGAGTACTTATATGGAGATTTTTTTTGAAAAATATCTTTTCTGCCTTATGAAATTTTTGTCATATTATGAAATTCTCAGATATCTCAATATTACAAATTTTAAAAGTTGGAGTCTAGCCTATATTTTGGTTAAAGCATTCTGATTTTTTTTTTTACTCTGAGTCTTTAAAATGTTCATAATGAGAACAAAGTTTGGTTTTTACACAGAAAAAACATACTGACACAAAAATTCAAGTTTTTTATTAATAAAATATTGAAACAGAAAAATTCATTTAAAATAACTAGTTTTCAGTCCCACTGCTTTGCTAATAACTGACATTCATTGAAACAATTTTCCAAAACCTTCGTATTCTACAAAAGGTTCTAATTTGATATTTTTTCCTGGTTGATACTATCACACATCTCTGAGGGTAGTTGTAAGAAAACTGCCTAACTTGACACCATAAAAATATGGGGACACTGCTCTTATTCAGGGAGAACAATTAGCTGTATATGTATTATGAAGGATTTAGTTACTCTTTACCACCACTGGTATGATATTAATGTAGATGGTACTATATCGATATAGCTGGGGTGCAAAAAAATTCTGGCAACTGATGCTCCTGGGAAGTTCACACAGTACTTGCCTATTCCCTCAGATATTCCACCTCAGATTAAAACAAAACAAAACAAAACACAACAAAAAAACCCAAAACAAAACAAAAAAACTATTTCCCAATCTGTTTTTTGTTTTTGTAAGGCTGTGTGCCTCTACTACTTCTATTGTCCTTCACCCAACTTGTTGCAAGTGAGGTTATGAGTATCCTAAACTGGAGGACATTTCTTATGGCTGAGTAACTTCCCCTTGCTTGGGAAATGGTTTCCTGCAACTCTGTTGATCCTTTTCTAGACAGACATTCAATTCTTAGTTATTAGAGCTTCACAAAACTCAACATCTTTGTGAATCATAACTTTTTTTCAGAAGAGATGCACCAATATGAATTAACTTCCAAACCTCTTCTTTCAACAGTAGTATGAGTGGAAGCAATTTAAAGGAAAAAGCTTCAACAGAAAAGCATTCCCATGCTTATATGCTAAATAAGTGATACATGAACAGGAAAGAAAAGTGTTAAAGTCTCTGGAGATGTTACAAATACAACCAAAAAAACCCATAAATTAGAGAAGCTGCAAAGCTAAAGAATATACAGTATTTATATACTTCTATAAGAGAGCAGTAATCACTGTTCTGTGTCAAAGAATCGAGCAAATAATGTGAGTTATAAGGGTACAAAACATAAAAGGAAACACCCTAAAATCACCTATGTTCTCTTTACTTCTTAATCATACAAAAACTCTCTGTTGCCTTTTCTGTGGTTTTTTGTTGTTGTTGCTGTTGTTGATGGTGGTTTCCTTTCTGAAAGAAACTTCTGAAATTCTCTTACAGATTTTATTTCACTTTTCAAAAAGCAACCCAACTTAAATCCTGAAGAAGATCTGCACCAAACAATCCTTTAAATGTCAAACAACAGTTTTAATGTTGTATGACTAAAACAGATTTTAATTTTCTTATGTCAGAGTTCTTCTGTGGAAGAGATTTAGATACAGCTATTTGATATCTGCCTTAGATATTCAGAAAATATTCTCAAGTAAGCAATAGATAGGGTAATCGAGGTAGGAATCTAACAGAAATCAGTTCCTGGTGCTTGACAAGGGTATCTGCCTAATATGACAGACAGAAGACAAAGAACCACTGAAGTGAAGAGCTAGGAAAGACTAGCTGGGCAAGACTGAAGTGGTACCCTTTCAAACTGTGTGTGCTGTATGTGGCAGCAGGTGAAAAATGCCTGGACACATTTTTTTCCTCTAAAAGTTTAGATTAATGCATAGAACTCCTTGAAGTGGGAAAAAACCAAAAACCAACCATATGAACAAGTAAGACAAAGACTCTTGAAATACAGTAGATACACTTCGTATAATAACCATCTGATACCACATTTGAGCAGATTAAATACCTCTTGACATCTCTTTACTGGATACACATAAAGATAAAATATACGTCAAATACAGGAGACATCTTATGTGGTTCTGAGTCTAAGCAAAGAGTGCTTACATAGATAGCTAAATCATGCAATAATAGCTTGAGCTTAGGAATACATCGTGTAGAACCACACTTACAAAAAAAAAAAAAGTCTTACAGAAATTAATTTGTTTTTCATAGTAAGGGACACAGTCTTTCCCTCTATTGCCAGTAAAACATAACTTAGTTGGTGACCAAAAGTGTATCTTAATAGACACAACTGCAGCATTGTAGGTCCTATTGCATGACCAGAGTCATGCCACATGATTCAGCATATTGCATGTTTCCTGAACATGATAAATCCCATAAAGTAACATCTTTTCTGTTTGACCTGAAATTATGACTTTTTGCGAATAGAAGAAAATATCAGGTTGGGTTTGAGCATCAAGGGTGAAATACTACTTCCATTAAAGTTGACTTTAACTTTGACATTTTATGCCAGTAAGACTGTACTGTGTGAATTTATGGGATATAAAGAAACACTTTCTGTGATTGATATTCATAACACTTCCTGTTATACTGCCTTCCAATGCTGATATGCTTTATACTGCCTTACAAGACATAGTATCTAGAATGGATTTTTTTTTTCTTTGCTTTTTTGGGTCTCCTCAAATCTTGTATTGACACTTGCCCCACAGTCACGAGACTTAACAGGTTGAATTTTCCTTCTCGTAATGCTATAAGCTTGCACAGCATCTAATTTTTGGCACTCACATTTATTAATTTTTAAAAGTAACCGTTTGTGAGAGAATTATGCAGAAATTTTGTTTAAAAGTTCTGTACAGTCTGATACTTCCTTCTGCTCTCCACTTTATCTGCTTAGTACCAGGTTTTGTCCTCAAATTTCCTGTGATACAACATAAAAAGTCCATAAACACTGAAACTTATTTCTCCCACTGGCTCAGATAGCAGTTGGTTAACTAATGACTATTTGGGTCAGTTTTATTCCTCTGTTAAGTGATCTTAAGAATAATGAGATAAGGTGTCAGTTACTGAAATGGGCATTACTGGAGAGCAGCAACAATTAAACTATTCAAAACCAGAAACCTGAACCTAAAAAGATATGTAAGATACTTAAGCTCAAACTTTCACCTGCATCGCTGAAGGACTAGATTCCAGCTTCTGTCAAAATCAGTGGGTTTGTGCCTTCACCTCAGTTAAGAGCCGTTTGTGACAAACAGGTTACTTGAACAGGTACCAAACTCGCCTTTCTAATCACTTGAAGTTTGGAGAGTTCCTGAGAGCCTTTTCACAGAACAATGCTAGTAAGTTATTGCCCTTCCATATAGGCAAAATTTTTATCTGGGATGATTGTTTTATCACTTAGGGACTGTGCTCTTTACAGCGTAAATACCCAATCAGCTTAACATAAATGAGATAAAGGACAATCACAAACATTTTATTTTGACCTCATGTGGTAGCCTAAATTCCCGTTTTACTGGGAATTCAGGTATTCCTTGTGGCTTGTTTTGGACAACAAAGTCTTTCATTGCCTTTTTGTATTATGTATGCATTATTAGGTTTGCCCATACTTACGTGTGAGCTGAAAATTAATTTGTTTAATATCACAAGGTTAAATCTCCATTGTTTTCTTTGGGTGTGAATAAGCCCTCCTGGAAAGTTTAAATTTCCTCCGTTCTGCAATATGACCAGCTGATGGACTGACAATAAACCAAGTACAAACTTCAGGCTCTGAGGCAGTTAGTAACCAGTGGAATATAATAAAGAAGAGCTTGTTAAACCATCTCTCAGCTGTAACTGAGAATGTTTACCTTCAGCCAGTGCTGAAAGTGACTTATACTTTGATCTTATGCTGAGATGCACTAGGTTTACTGATCAGCAGTTATGCCAGTGAGGTTCTAGGAAGCGACCTCTTTACAGCCTTTCATCTATTAGCTACTGCCTCCAAGCCAAGATGTGGTTACGGTCTTGTGAAAGTCCCTTGTGAATTTCAGTCCGGTGTTATACAGATCAATTTCAGCAAACGGTAGTAAAGTTTAACTTCTCACTGGAATGGAGCAGGAGCACTCACCCACTCACTGACAGAGTCTCAGTTGATGAACTGGTATAATCAAACACTTACGATCTCAAGCAATATCTCAAAAAGAGTAATATTTTTTTTATATATGCTAACTGAAGTATGCTTTATGCTGGAAGAAAGGTTTTGGAAAAAAATTACTCTAGGTTTTGCAAGCAAGCATGCAGCTGACCTCACACACCACTACTCAGGCAATGGATGCCTCATTCTTGTGTGCCCACATTCTTCGGATGTTCAGAGCACACTGTGTTTCTGTGGTTGACATTTTTTCAGTAGTAGGTACTGCTTAGTACAACCTTACTAAGCGTACTCTTTAGCTTGAATATGTATTATAAAGTTCAGAGAATTAGTTGAGTAAGGAGAAAATGTGTTCAAATATGCAACCAGAAAATTGAGGCATAGAGTTCTCCATTCTGGCACAAAGAATTGTTGAAGGCACAGACAACAACAAAAAGTTTGCAGACGACACCAAGTTGGACAGGAGCGTTGATCTGCTGGAGGGTAGAAAGGCTCTGCAGAGGGACCTGGACAGGCTGGATCGATGGGCTGAGGCCAACTGTATGAGATTCAACAAGGCCAGGTGCTGGGTCCTGCACTTCGGCCACAACAACCCCAGGCAACGCTACAGGCTGGGGAAGAGTGGCTGGAAAACTGCCCAGAGAAGGACCTGGGGGTGCNAACAGCAGCTACCTTCCCTAACTGTAGTTCTTCATCTAAGACTGAGTAAAATGTCTTCTGTGATAGCTTATTTTTTGCCTCTGCAAAACGATTTCCACCAGTCAATTCAGAGTGCAGAAGTGGGAATTCTTTAGGGAACAGAATGTGACCAGAGCTGCACCCATCAGGTGAGACTTTTACAGCAGACCTGCTTGTCAGCAGAACTGAGCCCCATAAAAGGGAACCTTTTAGCTGTCCCACCATTTTCTCTGATTGGGTCAGTTCCATCTCTGTGCCACCTGTCTTGCATTTGGTCTATGAGGCTGGCAACAACTGTGAATGGTGAGGAGGAGAAAGACAAACAAAACAACATTTCCCTCCCCCTCAGCCCCCAAACTCCTCCACATGAACCCTGTCAGTCATGTGAAATTACTTATACCTTTGTGAGAGGCCACCCTGCTTTATTCAAATTAAGTTACCTTGTCCACAGATATTTTAATGGCAGTCGCTGGAGCCCTGTTAGGTCTGGTATTTTAATACTTGCCTACCTCTAGCTAATAATGCTTGCTGGTAAGTTTTAATTTCATTAGAGATATCGTTGTAGTACATGCTAAATGAACACCACCGAAAAGTAGCACAAGAGTGCAAGAAGTCATTAAATTATTACTCCCAAAGTCTCATGATGATTATTGTTAATAGGGCAATCAAATCCTGCTGTATTGTTCCCTAACCGCATGCCTGCTTAGTGGGTGGCATACATTTTCATTAAATAAAGACTTATGGTTAGAAGAAGAATGTAATCAACATTAATGACCTGAAGAGTAATTGAAAATACAGTCTCAGTCACCACCCCACCCAGCTATTAAAAAGGACAATCATTAAAAAAATTCAAAACTAATTCCATTTTGTCTCTCTGCATGTTTGTAGACTATCATTCACATTATCCCCACACTGTCTCTTTTTCTGGTCAAATTAATTTAATGTAATTAGAATAAAACACATTGTATGTGAAAATAAAATTTTGCCATTGACTACTTCTGATAACAAGTACTGCAAGAAAGAGCATTATACATTCAACATACATTCATTGTACATTACCATTTGTGCTAACTAAATCACTTTGGGTGAAAACGACTTAACCACAGTGTACAATAGTTACATTCCCCCACACCACCACCAGTGTTTACCAATTCCATAAATGAGGCCAAAAATGGGTTGTAGTTTATGTTTAAACAAAAATAACCTGAACTAACGAACCACAATTGTTTTTTTTAAGCTCACAATATACAACATTCCTTTCTTGGATTATATACATTTTTGTTTCTTTGTTTCTTTTTTTTTTTCCTCCTTACCTCACAAGAACTCAGTATAAATAAGTTGGGTTTGTGCAATCATTAAAAAAAAAAAAAATCCACAAGACAAAACAGAACAAAAGCCAAACACTATACAGAGGTCATTTTAATTTCACCATGAGACAAATGACTAGAACTTAATATACTTCTTCAGTTTAGACTATCAGCAGTTTGAAAGATCAACAATTCTAAAATACTTCAGCATTGGGGACTGACACAGCAAGGATTTAAAGTACCCGAGCATTTCTCCACATAATGACATCTGAGAAATAATGTCAATCCACTAATGAACTACTACTTCTGCATATATTTTTTTTTCAGTATGGGAAAACATTGCTTTTCAAGAAAGAGCTTCGACACAGTTACCTTCCTCCCCTGACTCTTATCTGTAAGCAGGCAGATGTTCCTGAATTAATATATGTGAGTAATTGACCATTTATTCTTTAGTACCAAATGAAATACATTTTGTAGTGTTAAGCAAATTTATTAAGTGGAACGTATAATACAGTTTAATGATTTTTGTGAAACTAGAGGAGAAAAATAATTATTTCTGTAACTATGCATTTTTCACATTGAGTTTGTTTGTTTTAATGTAGATGGCATTATCATCTATTCTTCAAACTCTTTTTCTTTCATTTAAATCTAGTAGCACTTCAAGGAAGTATTGAAGATAAGAACGAAAAAGTACATGATATAGGCAGACCTCATTGGATTTAAGAAATAAACATACTTTAGCCAATAATCTTAATGCAGACCCAGAACTACTTGAACTTAAAACATCTCACAAAAAAGGATCTAGTCTCATTCCAATTAAATCAATGTCATTTTTTCCCAGTGTTTAAGGATTAAGAATTAAAGTGAAACAGTAGTTGAGGATAAACAGCTGTGGAAGAAAGAAGACTAAGAAAGTACTATTTTATTATGAACTTACCAACCATTTGTTCCACTTTTGAAGAATGTGCTGCTTTTTTTTTTTCCCCTTTAATCTATTTTCATTATGAGATTATTTTCTCTATATAATATTTATGTAATCATTTAGATCTGTGTAAAATAAGTGGAGAATTTCCCATAATAGGATATTCAGGTAGTAACACTTTACAGCTGGTTTTGAGGGGTTGAAATGATTATGCACGAGGAAGAAGAACTGCAGAATCAAAAATACTGTTTTACATTTCCAAAGTTTATACTAGAAGATAAAAGAAGTAAAATAATATACTTTTAGTATTGGTTACATAAGTAACAGCTTCATGGAACTCTTAACAAAATGTCAAAATGCAATAAAAATATGCCAATTTGAAATGGTATTTGTGCATTGAAAACGTGAACATTGCTCTTACTTATAGACTACACTTATCCTATATTGAATAAATTGGTATACTGTTCCATTGATTTTTTTAAAAGAGGAAATGACTGTCAAAACCACTGAAAGATACTGATGGAACAATACAACCTATATTCAAGATTATTTTAAAATCTTTGTGTTTATGCTTTTTATCTGACTTTTTAAATGTCATGTTTTCACAGACTATTTTACAGAAGTTACATGTTATATAAAGATCCCTTTTGCTGTCTGACTGCACTCAAGAATCCCACTGCTGTAAAATATTCCCAAGTCATTAGAAATATGGCATTGCATCCACCCCTTCATCAGCCTTTCTCTATAACTGTATTTTTCTGCTGTTCTTTGTGGCTTATGGGACTAAATATTTGCTCATTTTTACAAACCAGGCAATTCCAAACAGTAGATTCATTGTTTAGGTTCCTATGCAGGGGTATGCTATTTACAGCAAAAGGGAGCCCATGTAGATCCACTGCTGTAAACCCTAAAGAGAAATGTAGTAGCATAAGCAAGGAATATATTAATATCTCTTCTTTGTGACATATTTTAATGTTATCAATGGAATTTTCTTTTCAGCATCTGGCATCACAAGGAACAGGTTAGTGCATGTGTGTATCTAGAGGAGGGCAACACAAGTCACATCAAAACAAGCAGAGTTAGGGATTTCTAACATCTTAACTATTTCACAGGAATCATCCACATGTGCATTCCTATACATACAACAGTGCAATGGTTTAACCCTGTTAGGCAGCTGAGTACTACACAGCTGCTTACTCACTCCTCCACTTAGTGAGATGGGGGAGAGAATTGGCAGGGTAAAAGTGCAAAAACTCATGAGTTGAGATACAGACAGCTTAATAATTAAAAAAAAGAAAGAAAAAAGAAAACAACAAAGAGAATAAAAGGGGCAAAACCAAGAAAAACAAGTGATTAAAAAAAAAATTGCTCACCACCAACCAATGGTTGGCAGCCCTGGCCAACCTCCACCTCACCCCAGTTTCATTGCTGAGCATGAAATGGGGTATCCCTTTGGTCAGTTGGGGTCAACTGTCCCAGCTGTGTCCCCTCCCATCTTCTTGTGCTCACCCAGCCCACTTGCTGGTGGGGCAGGGTGAGGAGCAGAAAAGGCCTCAGTGCTGTGCAAGCACTGCTCAGCAATAGCTATAACATCCCTGTGTTATTAACACGTGCTTTCATCACAAATCCAAAACATAGCACCATACTAGCTACTGTGGAGAAATTTAACTCTATCTCAGTCAAAACCAGTACAAACAGCAAGAGTTGTGATTATGAAACTGAAAAAGAGAGGTCAGTCAAACAACTACCACCGCCTAGCTAATACCGTGTAAATTCAGACACTGACCTATATTGCGGTAACATGTATGCATAGCTGTAGCCTTAAAATGTCTCTCTGTCCATTACATCCACCAGCTGGGCAGTGCCAGCACAAGGGCTGCATTGGAAGCTGGTGTTGGCTGCTCATTTCACATGAGGAGAAATACCACGCTGCCTGCGTAGGGCCAAACCCTGTTGTCCATCACACTTCTGCAGACCTGTCAAAACCATGCTGGCTGAGATCCACCGCCCTACAGCCCTCACAATATGAAATGCAACAAAACGATTCTCTTGGATCCTGGAAAGGGACAGATCAAGCCTTGAGTAAAATTAGCACATTTGCTCTAGAAATCATTGAAGCCCAATAAACATTGAATCCAACAAACACATTTTAATCACAAGCTTTGAAGTGTGAGTGCACTTTATAGACCTGTTTTATTTGATTATACACTTGCTTTTATGGTTCAGATCAAGCATATACAGCAGGTTTAATATTTGCCATGCCATCTTTGGGGAGTTTATCACATATGTTCATAACAAGAGCTTTTCAGTCTTCAATAATTACCAGTAGAACTAGCAATTGCAATAGATGGTCCAAATATATAATTTAAAACATGGGATTTTTTCAAAAAAGTAAATTATTTCCAAACATTTACTGCTTTTCAAAAGTACTCAGTGGAAATATGACAAGAATGTATATACATTTATACACACACACACGGCTTGCTTACTTTTCTCTAGAACAATCCTTAATTCTCACACCTTTAATTTTCCTTACCCTAACTTCTGACTGGTCAGCTCTGCCATGGGGTGGATCCTTATACCTCACTCTTATTAAAAATGTTCTATTTTAAAAGCTCTCATTCGAAACACAGAGTTTAAAAACATTACTTTCATTATTAAGTGTAGCATATTTGGAAGATGAAAAGTGGCACATCATTTCCCCTTGTGCTTGTCAGGGAATGATGAAGTTGAGCAGCTACTAGCAGGAACCTAATGAAAGTTCAAATTAACACTAGCCTGTTGTTGTTATTTCTGATATGATCTGATTTGTTGTACCAATGGCTTCTTTACATATACATAATATATATATATACATGTATATTTATATATATTTTATACATATATTTATGAGATAGCCAAGGGCACTCAGATTCTGTGCTGAATCATTTTGCCTCTACTGATATTACATATTGAATAAAAATAATAGGATGGAAAGTTTTTGACAGAATTTTCTTCCCAAATATCTGGAATCCCAAATAATTGGATTTCAGACATAGTAAATCATAATTATGTGCTTATATTAAAAGAAGAAATGCATACAAAACACTTAACTGCCACATTTTCTATTTTACTGTATGCCCTGTGCATGTTCTTCACAAATACCCATTTCTTTCATAATTAATCTTATAATTTCTCTTTTAATTCTCTTGCATGTGTCAATTTCTGAGACCAGCCAAGAGTGCTGACAGTATGTAAATTAGATCCAGGAGAATATAAGAAGAGATTTCTCATTTCTCTGTGAGATATAAAAGAGATAAAGAGGAGAGTGAAAAGATCCTTCTGGGTATATGCAATACTACGATAACTTTTATTATGGTTAAAACAGTTTAGCCTCTTAATACAAGGTGTATTTTACTGTTCACACAGCTGTTCCAACAGATTGTCTTCCTGAGTAAAACAGGAAAGAAGGTAAGATCTAGATATTTTAAGTGAAATTCCACTTTAATTATTTCTTAATTAAGAGAACATTGTTCAATTAAACAAAATTACACTGTGAGAAAATGGGATCAACTGGCTAAAGAGATCAAAACACAGTACTGAAAGGGATTTTAGAAGGATATGCCAACAGATATAGTGTGTTGAAAGAGGTTTAAAGAGGACAAGACAGAAGACAAGTTATATCAAGTGGAAAAGTAGTCATTTTGGTTTACTGCTGTTCTGATATTAATTATAAATGGCAGGTCAGCTGTCAGACAAGTAATGTACTTTCCCAGAGATTTGGAGCACACTACCCTTTATTCAACTCTTCCGTCAGAATTTTGCTTTGGAAGACACCACCACACACAAAAAAAAAAAGAATGAAGAGAAGAGAAGACGCATAAAACCTTCATCTATAAGCCCAGTTGAGTCAAATCAGTTTTTATGAAATTATAGAAATTTTACCTGTTTTTCAAGTTTTATTTTCTCCTTAAAACTATGTGCAAATTTATCAAAATAGCATAAGATTTGTTGTTGTTGTTATTCAAGAAATACTTGAATTTTTCAAGGGACTCTGATTTCAGACTGATGTTCATAGAGAAATTACACTGATTTAATTAGAACTTTATAGTGGAAAGCAACCCTATTTAAACCAAATTTTTAAATTATTATTTGTCTTCTCAGAGATGCAAATTCTTGGTCAGTTCAGGAAATGGTGAAGTAATTTCTCCCAGCATTTGGGGAAATGATCAAAGTGCCATTGATTTCAACGAGACTTAGTATTGGCTCAGCCCATCTTATGCAGTTCTATTGAGTGAAACAGTTGCTTCTGAGGACTTGATATCTAGACTACATCTATTTAATTTTTTTTTACCTCACATCATTAACTCTATTCTTGTCCTGGTGACTAAATGACCGTAAGAGGTCAGAGAGGATTATGAATGTTCCTGGAGTACATCATCCAGTTTATTTTCACCCAACAGAAAACCAGTCCATCTGCTCTAAGACTATAGCATGGGAAATGATTTTGAGAGATTCACTGCTAAAGCACATTTCTGATTGGAACTAAAATGCCAATGAAGACACATTCTGTGTATTCCAGTTGGTATTTAAGAAAGTACGTTAACTATGCCTGTTGAGCCTACCCATAAAATGTAATGGGTTATATTCCAGGCTGTATATGTTAACAAATGTAGACAACGGATATTTGCCTGCAATCAATGCCATAAAACCTCTAAAAGATTCAGGGGAAAAGACAGCTAGTCCCAGAAGAGAAGACACTCATACTACTGAGCCTGTTGAAATAATCAAAGTTAAGTCATGGAGTTAAATAAGAGGCTTGCGCCTTTGAGGGGAGCAGGAGAAGTTAGCTGTTAATTGTGAAAAGGGAAAACCATTTGGCAGTTGCCCTTGAAAATGTACTTCAGTATATTTTAATATACAGGGGCTGGTTCATTGCTAGTCACCCCCTGTGGACAGAACCATGGGATTCAATTCATGAGACGTCTCACAAATAGAGCCCCACAGTGTTCCTGCAGCTACAGTCACCATACTGTGAAATCCAATGTAGAGGCTGCAACCATTCTGATGAAAAATGCAGAGACTGGTCCAGAAAGCTAATTATTTTGCCAGTGTATTTTTGCAACTAATTTATGGACACATGTTGTTTAATGTGCAGTAAAGACTCAGAGAGGGAATTAGTACACTGTAGTGAATAAACACAATAATTGTGAAAATATTTCTACAGCTCTATCAGCAAAACCTTGGCAAAAATAGGCATGTAGAGCCCCTTGCATTACAAAGGAGTATTGCAAAACCTGACTCTAGTCCTGTGTTCTGTGTGGTGTCCAGCAGAATGACATTCTGCTTTTGGTAGAAAACAAAAGGGACAAAAGCTGGGTTTTGTGGTTTTAATTCTTTCTCCTTTTTCCCTTCCTCCGAAGTGCATTGTAAGTGTCAAGTAAATTTTGTAAAAATTAGTTTAGAAGGGCTTTTCAAACCTGTCATGCTTGGGAAAAAAATTCAAACCACCGATTTTCTCACATAACTGCAAGATCACCTCAGAGGTGTGGAGGGGTCTAATGGGTAGATTTCAGCAGTGACCCATTGGCCCTTGGGAACACTCTGATGGGTATGCAACGCTGCTCACCAAACCAGGCAAATATTAAAGAATGGAAAATAAAGCACTCAAGGGGCCTGCAAGTGCTGCTGATGTTACCTTGACAACCTAAGTTAAACACATTCCTCTTCCAGGTACTCCAAGGAAGGTTTTTAGTTCTTTATCATGATGCACAAACCGATACCTCTTAAACACATATTTCTGTTTGAAGTATAGGAAAAATTTATTCTATATCCTGTCCTATTTTCTCCCTTCTTTCTTCATATTCAGTGGCAACAAAAAAAAACAAAACCAAATCCCCCATACGTTTCCATTCTAATACTCCACTGTTTACAGCTTTTTAAGTTGCTTGTCCATGCTTACTGTCCCTAAGCACAGGGGCTAAGGGGCTTAAAAAGGTAACGTTACATGTGAAAATTATATCTAAGAACATCTTTTCAAACTCTAAACTTTTCCTAAGTCTTTGGAGAAACCTTCAATTCAGGCTTTAGGGAATATGTTTAAAGAGAAGTGGATACCACAGAGTGGAAGGTGGTGGGTGTACCTTATGATTTGTACAAGGTCCTGAGCATGTTACATGAAAATAATTGGAGCTATTCACCTATACACTTTGCTAAGTTGGTCTACATACTCAAAAAGTACCCCTAGATCACAGTGCTGGTGTCTGAGTGAGCGTATTGGGTGCAGGTGCCCGGGTGCTGGCAGCGGGAGGCTGCAGAGGCAGTCTCGGGGTAAGTGTATGTAAGAAAGTGCAAAACACTGCACAGCAGAGGGAGGAAAAAAGTGTGATAAACAGCTCTGCGAGCACCAAGGTGAGAGAAGGAGAAGGGGGAGGAGGTGTACCAGGTGTGGAGCAGGGATACCCTGCAGTCCCTGGAAAGACCATGATGGAGCAGATAAACATCCCTAAAGGACTGCAACCTATGAGGACCCCATGCTGGATGAGGGGAAAAAGTGTGAGAGGGAAGGAGCGGTAGAGAGAAACCACTATGTACTGACCGTACTCCTCCATCTGCCCTGAGCTGCTGGGAGAGGAACAGTAGAAGAGTCATGAGTGAAGGAGTGAAGCTGGTCCTGGGAGAAGGGGGGAGAAAAGGTGTTGGTTTAATGTTTGTCTTTGTTTTTCACTACCCAAATCTATTTTAACTGACAATGAATTATATTGTTTTTCATGAAGTCAAGTCTGATTTGCCCACCATAGTAATTGGTAAGCAATGTCTTTATCTTAACTCATTAACTTTCTCATCCTATTTTCTTCTCTGTCCCACAAAGGAGGGGGAGTGAGAGAGCAGCTGGGTAGGCATTTGGCAGCTTGCCAAGGTAAACACACCATAGTGAGCAATGAAGAAACAAGAAAATGTATTCTACTGGGCTATGTAGCATAAACAATACAAGCCAAACCAGCTTTGGTTTAATTTCAAACTTACTATGTCATCCTCAGGAAGCAGGGGAGCATAAATTTAATTTACCAGACATTTAGGTTGGAACTTGCCAGTCTAGGTTTAAGATTAGGAATCGAGATCAATTTGTGGTATCAGTCATAAAACTAAAAATAGGGCTATCCAGAGCATTCATCTGGGTACTGATCTATGCACTAATACCCAGAACAGATGCAGTGTGAGAGGCAGACCCTCTTATGAAAAAGTCCTTTCAATCAGTCTGGCTAGAAATTATTTTCCTGAGCGATCCTAGAGAAGACAGAAATTCTTCTTTTCCCTTTTGTAAGGTTTATGACATGCTTATCATCAAGTGAAAACAGTAACTAGGCAGGTCTGTTCAGTCTGATGTTCAACCATGCAACAACTACTGCATCATATGTAGAACAGTTAGGAAACCATGTAAAAAATAAAGCTTCATGCATGTGAGCACATTGCAAACCAACAACACGTAAAATATAAGCTTCCTACAAATACATACCAAAAATTCTTTTCAAAATCATAGTTAAATAAGTGGCAGAACACACTACACATTAGATTATATCACATTAGCAATGTGCTATGGAGTCTAAAAATTCAAGTTAATTAATATGACATTCAAAAAAAAGCTTCATATTCTTATTTCCTTCCTTTCATTTTTCTTAAAAATAATATTCACACATGAAAGACATACATTAACTTTAAATATAGTCAAACCATTTATGGTATTGATAACAGCTTTAAAAATCCAGTATGGACTAAATTGCTTTTCTGTGAAAAGAATCTGTACAGTGAACTGGAAAATCCATGAACTTTTAACACAAGTTTTTACCATTTGGTTGGAGAAACTTTTAACTATTTATGGCACTCTAGAACTCTATGTAAGACAGCAGAATGCAACCACTTCAGCTTTTACCACTATTATCAAAGTACCTGTATAAGGAATTTTGACTTTTTATGCTTCCTCCAATTAGGCTGAAAAACATGCCTAAACAAAGTTTTCATTTTGTGAGGAATAGGACATCATTATTCATGTGTAGAACCTGGTGAATAAGATAAAACCATGGAAATATCATTTCTCTGCCTTGTTTTTCTGGCAGAAGCAGTGCTTCTTGATATGCCTGGGAATGTTTACAAAACAGAGCATCATATTCTAAAGGTTTGTAATAAATGAATGGACCTTAATGGTTTATAACCTAAACACATAATTATTTAAGCACAGGTGATTTATTCAGTAGATTTTAAAGGATGTTCTGGTGGGTAGGAAACAGATTATGATTGTGAGTGCAGGTAAATGATAGCAGTCTGTCATAAGATCTTATGTTACTGCAGACAAGTCATTTAAGATTATATTCTCAAAAGTGTTTAGGCACTCAAAGATGCAGTTAAGCACATATAGGTGAATTGTCTACATTTATTGGAACAGTACTAATGCAGGTCCCATGGATTTCAACAGATGCTGCAGAAAACACTATTGACAACAATCTTTGTCAATAAAAGCTTAAATATCATTGAAAATGCATCACTATTGACAACACTTTTTGTCAATAAAATTTTAAATATCTTTGAAAATGCAGGTCTTGAACTATGAGCGTGTAGAAACAGTATTCATTAGTGATTTTGCAGTAGAATCACACAGCACCATGGTCAGTCAATGTGTCAGAGCCCCACAATGTAAGGGAGCTTAGTGTTTGAGTAGTTTTACTTCTAAGTTACAAAAAAAGTAAAAACTGTTTTCCTACCCAACTTACTTTTTTTTAATCTCGATTAATTATTAAACTCACAAAAGACTCCACATTGTACAAACAATATAATCTTATAACTCAAAACCAATCTAGCAAAAAAAACCCCAAACCAACAGTTATGGTAAAATGATACCCTCCAGCTCTTGTTTTATTTCATAATTATATAAAGTTACAAGAGTCATCTGTCCTGTGGGGCCACCCATAGTGGGAGCAACTATTTCTACAGCTGGTAGCTTGTCTACTTTCTCCTGAAACCAATAATTAATTTAGAAAAATAGAAAGAAAAAAAACAAATTTGGTTTGATTTTAGAAAGTCCACACATACTTTTAATGATCCTGGTTTGAGTCTTGATCTTTAATTGAGCAAATGGAAACTGTTCAAGCCACCCCTCTCTTCCTCCCTTTGCACATTTTCCACAGCAGCCCCAGCACTCTGTTTTGATTTTCCTGTGTAGCGGAGGAGTCGAAAAAAGGGAGATGAGCACTGATTGTTCTGTACCATTAACATTTCACTGGGAAAGAGACTGAAATTTCAACAAATGGTATTTCCCAAAGCCCATCCCCAGCATCCTCTGCAACAGCTCCATGTTTTCTCCTTTCTCCTTTCTCCTTGGGGTTTCCAGAAAAGGAAAGGGCAACCTGCTCCTTCCCTCTTCATTCCCACACCTGTGACAGTAGCCACTATCTTCTTTGGCAAATCCTATTGCATTTGGGGGGGGCGCTAAAAAGTAATTCTTCTTCCTTGAATTAAATAATTGCCTTGCTGCTCTCCTCAGCATCAGTTTGGAGCCTCCCCTAGCCCTGCCGTTGCCCAATTCCACACAGGACAGAACCAGGAGAAGGGGATGGTGCATAGTCAACATCTCTCTCTCTGTCTTCTGAAGCTTTCTTTACACTAATGGTAATTTGGCTGCTTAATTAATAAAACTTTGAGGCTTTCATTTTTTAAGAGGGACAAATTACTGAACTGCAACTGCTATTTTTGACTGACAGAAAAACAGCTAAATTATCATTTTAGGAGTTTATCTCAGCTGCAGCATTATAAATTTGAAAATGTTATGACTTTTTTTTAGCCTAGTATAATAAAAATGTGAATATCTTCATGTATTAAATACTGTCTTCTAGAGAGCATTATTGCTTAATATTTCCTCATACTTCATAAGTTAAAGTAAAAAAGTTAAAGTTAACTTCTTTTCCCGGAAACAAAGCTACCAGTGGGCTTGATTAATATACAGCTGCTGTATGTTGCTGGGACTGTGCTTTCCTTTTAACAGTAATGTGTTCTGCTTATGCTCTTGCAGCCACATAGATTTATACATTTTGCATTTTAAGATAATATATGGAACTTAATATTGTTATGCAAAATGTGTGCTTAAAGTAAAGCATAGCACTTTTATTCCAGACTGTGAAAGTAAAATGCACTGAATTTGCATAACATTTAGCAAAGTTAAATTTAAGGATAGCTCTGTGTAGCATAGGTATGTGTGGAAAACAACATTCATCTCTAAGTCTCATTTTAAGTATAAGTAGGTCACAAACCAGGAGCTAAAATTCTCCAAAAAGTTATTCTGCACAGGTCTATATGGTTGGCTGTGCCTGGTTATGCATGCTGCTGGAATGGAAATCTTAAAATAATTTGGCATAAAATGCATACAAAAATGTGTGCTGCCTAAAGAACATTAAAAAAAAAGTTAGTGTCTCACATGGCTAGTGGTTTGCTTTACATGCCTGCAAACAGATACCATATTTGCTGGGCTAACTACATAGCCCCCAGCACACTGTGGGCACTATATAAACAGACTTATTTGTTATATGGTAGATTGGCACTTAGACTCGCCAAGGGCTATGGAGAATCTGGTCAGAAAAAAGTAAGGAGCAAGCTCCAAAACAGAGTGAATCTCTGTAAATTCATTATTAGCTGCTTCTTTTGTGCTCATCTTCACTAACCTGGCTTTGCATAATTCTGACCCTCATTAAGTAGATGCACTTCTCTCTTCAAATACTGAAAATTGCCTTGCTACTTTGCCAACAGTGCCATCCAAGTTGATGCCTGTTCATCTGTTTCTACTATTTCTTTTCCATCGCTTCTGTAATTATCACCCATGAAAGAACAGGCCAGATATAGATATCAGTGAGATTATTAGTAAGATTCTCGCGAACGCCTTTGCAAAAGGAGTGAGAAGTTAAAAGATTGATAGCTACTAACTTGTTTTTATCCTGGAGTGCCCAAAATTTATCCCTAAATATCTTTCCCTATGAAAAAAACTGAAATTCATGTTAATCTTCATTTTTAGAAACCAGTGTCAAACAAAGCTACTTATATACATACAAGTCCCTGATACTTACAGTAAGGAAAAAAGTTAAATTCAGTCATTATTTTAAAAACCAAATTAGAATTATTGCTGGAATGAAGCCCATCAATAAAACGAGGAAATATAAC
Organism: Pelecanoides urinatrix; assembly: GCA_013400755.1. Lineage (NCBI taxonomy): Eukaryota > Metazoa > Chordata > Aves > Procellariiformes > Procellariidae > Pelecanoides > Pelecanoides urinatrix. The sequence continues at coordinate 41,127 of VZTQ01008025.1, forward strand.
GTTACAAAATCCACAGTGAAAACCCAGAGACCTGTGAGTTTTCCTCACAGTTAAAAATGTGCAATAAGTTTAGAAGCATATCTGAATGAGGACTGCTCAGCAGGAGGGCTGCATGAGCAGGACAGTTAACTTAGCAGAGCATTAAAATGTGCTCGACATTGTTATAGACCTGGTGAAACCATGAAACAAAACAGGATCTGCCTGAGAAGACCATTCCTGGGCTTAAACAATGAAAAGTGAATAATAAACGTTTTTTTGAGCCCTTGAATTCAGGCTACCTGATTTCTACAGGCTTATGACTCCTAGTTGTTTAACTATTTACCTGAACTATCCTAAGGCTTTTTATGACCTCTACACACATATACTCTCCTCCCATGCAGCATTTTAGCAGCAATTTGCAGACCACCATATTTGATTGAAAAAAAATCAACCAACAGAATCAAAAGTGAATATTTAAAACTCAATTTCTTCCCTAATTGCTATCTTATTTTTTATAAAGTGTGTGAAAATTGAATTATCCTGAAGACTTCTAATCTCTTGTCAAATCTTTTCAAGTTAGTCAACGACTTCGTAAATTAGTATAGTCAGTCAAACAGATTACACTGCTAAAACAAGCTTAAGGCCATAAAGAAAACAGATGAAAATTGAGAAGGAAGGACACTGGACAGAACTGAAATTTGTCTAAACTCAGCAAGTATTTCAAGCTTTTTTTTTTTGGGGGGGTGGTGGTGGTGGTACAGCAAGAAACAGTCAGAAAAGGGCGAATGACAAATAATGAGAAATTCCACAAGCTTGCATTCAACACAGTCATTTACCTCTACAGGGCATTTAAACACTCTGAACAACCTAACTTCATCACTGGTCAGGCTTTATCAAGCTTAAAACAACATATGGATCCTATGCAGACACCACATCATAGGAGAACCTATGGTTTATTTCACTGAAGAACAAGTTCCTTACTTGTGGTTGGAACACATATATTTTTCCACCTATTCTGTCATGAATTCTTTATGAAATCATATAATCAATTTGTTCTGGTGACAGGCTTTACAGTTTTCGTATTCAGGGAGGAAGCCATATTACATCTGTATTAGTGGAATCCCATGGGACAAAGTGGGATAGCCTACGATAGGTGCACCACTATGCACAACTTCCAGATGTTATCCATCATCGTTTGTTTTCAGCTCACTTATAGCAGCAAAACTACCCAGTACACCCTCTTGTGCATAAATATGTATGTTTCTCCAGTGCTGCTTCTCCAGTCTGACGAATCAGAGTTTGTTAGGACCCATCAGGACTAAAGAAACATGTGAATTAAGATTTTTGTATCACCATAATAAAGCCAATGTGTACACTTGTACATTAGAGTTCAAATGAACATTTATGAACATCTACAAATTCAACTTTTATACAATTCTCTTTACGTATATCAGACAAATAGTTATCCTTCAATGAAAAATACAAAGGTAAGAGCAAAGAATTTAAGAAATTCTGATTCTGCCGATATTTCCTACACTTAGGGGTTGAGACTCTTTTTTTCGGGAATGATTATTAAAAAAGCATCAGTGCATTGTTAAGCGGAGTTTGAAAATTTACCACAACATGTCCAGATAACGCTAGGAAACTGTGAGAACACATGCAAAATCACGTACCAAAATAAATTTAAAAGTATTTGATAGGCTACCTTGCCTGAATTTATATATTCTTGTTCAGGTAATCAAGCCTTTGAGTTTGAGACAATATCTTAACTGCCGTCTTGGTTGTGACTGATCCTACTACCTCCTTTATCATTTTTCTTAGTCATTAATCATGGCTGAATCTAGACATAAGCCTTTCTTGGTAGTCTCTGACATAGTGGGTCAAAAAACAGGCGTTAACTACATTCATCATTTGTTTCTTCAAAAATCACTTAGAAGTGTTAAAAGCCTCTTAAAAAAAATCAGTTTATCTACTAAGAAAGCTAAAACAATCCAGTCACAACCTTGTACTGAGGATTTTACATAGTTCCAGTTATCAGTTATATATCATATTCCTATTTGATCTCTATTTCAGGATCACAGTTTTTTTGAATGACATAAATCAACCTATTTTCACTAATGTAAATGATGCTGGAGACTGTTATTTGAAGTCAGAGGAGTGTTTTTCAGCCTGCTGAGAAGCTGAGCCACAAGAAGTTTCTCAGTGTTACACTGAAATCATAGAAACTTATTAAAAAATATTCTGCCTATAACTTGTCTTAGTAGGGTAAAAGTAGTTTTAAGTAAACAAATATTTTTGAAGAAATACCAAAAACCAAGTAAAAGTTTTGGGCTTTTCTTGGAAGACGTAAAAAGAGTCCTAAAGTCCTAGGGTTTTTTGACTTTTCTTTTCCTATTTGTCAAAATTTCCCCTAAAAAAAAAAAAAGGAAAAAAAAGAAAAAAACACGTAACTATCTTTTACCTCACCGTTCCCATTTCCATAGATGTGTTTTGATAAAATAATGTTTAAATTGACATAAGACCTTCATAATTATTTGACCACTCTGAGATACACTGATACTGATGGCTGGCTAAATCTGCTGTCTCACCCTCACAATAAGAATCAATGACAACCATCATGTCCTACTTTTCACTGCTACTCATACAGCTGCTTATTTCCAGCTGAGTTGGCTAGATAAATTCCACGTGATCATGGGATAAATGCTCCTAAAAGAATTAATAGTTACTGACAGAGCAAATGGGGAGCACCCATGTATACTGTTTCTCCAATCCTTTTCCTCTACAATTAAATTCATAGAATCATAGAATCATTAAGGTTGGAAAAGATCTCTAAGATCATCGAGTCCAACCATCAACCCAACACCCCCATGCTCACTAAACCGTGTCCCTAAGCACCTCATCTACACATCTTTTAAATACTTCCAGGGATGGTGACTCCACCACTTCCCTGGGCAGCCTCTTCCAAGGCCTGACCACTCTTTCAGTAAAGAAATTTCTCCTAATGTCCAATCTAAACCTCCCTTGGCGCAATTTGAGGCCGTTTCCTCTTGTCCTATTGCTAGTTACTTGGCAGAAGAGACCAACCCCCACCTTGCTACAACCTCCTTTCAGGTAGTTGTAGAGCGCGATGAGGTCTCCCCTCAGCCTCCTCTTCTCCAGGCTAAACAGTCCCAGTTCCCTCAGCCGCTCCTCATCAAACTTGTGCTCCAGGCCCTTCACCAGCTTTGTTGCCCTTCTCTGGACATGCTCCAGCACCTCAATGTCCTTCTTGTAGTGAGGGGCCCAAAACTGAACACAATATTCGAGGTGCGGCCTCACCAGTGCCGAGTACAGGGGCAATTCCTAGGAGCAGCTATTGTAGAATAAAAAGTCACACTTTAGCTACTTCGGGCTCATGCCTTTCCAGCAGAAGCTTGGGCTCCTAGTTCCTAATTCAGTGAACCTCCAGTCCTTAATACACTCACCAAGAACATAGTAGAGTAAAGCACACTGCTCTGATCTTTAGCTGCTGTTGTTTCCTCCTTTGCTGACTGTCCCTTGTAGTCTAGGCTGGCACAGGGGGCACAGAATTATACCAAAATGAAAGAGCTGAGTAAAAAAATCACTTCTACAGAAAACTCAAAGTGCATATGGCATGGCAAACTTCGTCCAACCAAGTAGCCATCATACCTTGGTCCAGGGAGCTATAGAGATGTGTGTCACTGAGTGTGCTGCATGGAAACACTCCAGATACAATCTGTGAAGGCTGTCTTGTCCTAAACAAGGCAATGTCTCCAAGTACATACAGCATGACTACTACAGTTGTCTGACATACAAGAATTAGTAAGAAAAAGGTCAGATAAGGCATGATACTTTCAGAGGCACAAGTTCTAGACAGGGTTCAGGCAGCAGCTGCTCCAGTGACTCGAGAGTGGGAGGAGATCCTGCTACCACAGGAAAGATGGTTCAGGCTCACAGTCAGAGTGGGGAACAACTGCCATTGCATCTCAGTAGCAGAAAGACACTCCTGCCTGCTTCCTCTGGGTAAAAAAAAAACCAATCAAACCCAAACAGTAACTTTAAGACCTTAAAAAGTTAATTTCAGAGAATGGTATAAAAAGCTCTGGACAGTTTTTGTTTTGCCTGAACTGTTTCACCTTATTCTAATGAAAATGTGGAACATTACTCTGGGTTTAATTGTAAGGAAAAGTGAAAAAATGAATGATTTCATTTTAGATTCAGAATTTTTCACATCCAGCTACTATTTTCCAATAAAATACCCACAAGATCTTCTATGTAGTTCATGATGTATATTCATGGTTGTAAAAATACTCAACGATATGTGAGCCCATAAGTACTCATTAGCGTTTATTAAGTGAAAATCTGCTTTTGCAAAGGCCTAAAATATAAACTTACATTCCCTAACTTATTATTTTCAATTTACAGTGCCATTAGTTATGCAATTTNAAAAAAGTCCTAAAGTCCCAGGGTTTTTTGACTTTTTTTTTTCTATTTGTCAAAATTTCCCCCAAAAAAAAAAAAAGGAAAAAAAAGAAAAAAACACGTAGCTATCTTTTACCTCACCGTTCCCATTTCCATAGATGTGTTTTGATAAAATAATGTTTAAATTGACATAAGACCTTCATAATTATTTGACCACTCTGAGATACACTGATACTGATGGCTGGCTAAATCTGCTGTCTCACCCTCACAATAAGAATCAATGACAACCATCATGTCCTACTTTTCACTGCTACTCATACAGCTGCTTATTTCCAGCTGAGTTGGCTAGATAAATTCCACGTGATCATGGGATAAATGCTCCTAAAAGAATTAATAGTTACTGACAGAGCAAATGGGGAGCACCCATGTATACTGTTTCTCCAATCCTTTTCCTCTACAATTAAATTCATAGAATCATAGAATCATTAAGGTTGGAAAAGATCTCTAAGATCATCGAGTCCAACCATCAACCCAACACCCCCATGCTCACTAAACCGTGTCCCTAAGCACCTCATCTACACATCTTTTAAATACTTCCAGGGATGGTGACTCCACCACTTCCCTGGGCAGCCTCTTCCAAGGCCTGAACACTCTTTCAGTAAAGAAATTTATCCTAATGTCCAATCTAAACCTCCCTTGGCGCAATTTGAGGCCATTTCCTCTTGTCCTATTACTAGTTACTTGGCAGAAGAGACCAACCCCCACCTTGCTACAACCTCCTTTCAGGTAGTTGTAGAGCGCGATGAGGTCTCCCCTCAGCCTCCTCTTCTCCAGGCTAAACAGTCACCGAATTCCTCCAGATCTCCCTTTTTATCTCGGATATTCATACTTTAGTTACTACTTTACATGTTATCACTTCATTGCTAAAATTCCTTTTTAATCACAGAAACATCTATAATTCCTTTGATTTATGAATTTATGATGGAACTGAAAAGAGAACTGAGGTCATGGAAAATATTCTCCCTACAGAGAAATACCATTTCTTTTTTGTGTGTCAGACAATGACTTGGGTAAACTTTTTTTTTTAAACAAACATTGCTTTTGCAACATTACTTCCCCCAGCTAAAATATCCAAAGCAAAAAGAGTTCAGCAACTTAGCAGAACTTTGGACAGAATTTGTCCTGCATATAAGAGATTTTCAGAGACATCTTANCTGCTTCCTCTGGGTAAAAAAAAAAAACAATCAAACCCAAACAGTAACTTTAAGACCTTAAAAAGTTAATTTCAGAGAATGGTATAAAAAGCTCTGGACAGTTTTTGTTTTGCCTGAACTGTTTCACCTTATTCTAATGAAAATGTGGAACATTACTCTGGGTTTAATTGTAAGGAAAAGTGAAAAAATGAATGATTTCATTTTAGATTCAGAATTTTTCACATCCAGCTACTATTTTCCAATAAAATACCCACAAGATCTTCTATGTAGTTCATGATGTATATTCATGGTTGTAAAAATACTCAACGATATGTGAGCCCATAAGTACTCATTAGCGTTTATTAAGTGAAAATCTGCTTTTGCAAAGGCCTAAAATATAAACTTACATTCCCTAACTTATTATTTTCAATTTACAGTGCCATTAGTTATGCAATTTAGCATGTCTTCACTTATTATTTGATGGTTTAGCACCTGCCTGTATTTGTTTTTCTTAAGCCAACATTAGCAAGTGGCATAGAAAGTAAACGCCAAAGGAACAGTCATGGTCTACTAGCACAATGTAGAAGTAAAAACAGAGACCTTTTTTTTCAGTAGAGTGAAATTTAGTCCATTAAGTACAAAACATCATTCTTTAAACATTTTTTCTTTCAAAAAAAGCACTGCAAGCTTAGTTTTGTACTGGATTTTAGCAAGCTTGCCTCACATACAGGTGTATCATCTTTTTAATTGTGGCCATACCTCTCCTTTGTGCATGGTTGGCACTGTGAAAAAGATTCTCAAGAGATGGCATAGTACAAGTGCAGACTAGTGAGTTAGAGAAAAACAGCCTTATATTATCACAAACTTGCAAAGAAAAAATCCTCACAAATGAGCAGATTGCTTATATAAAGACAGGCTGTATTATTAGCCTTGAAAGTACTTTGAAGCCTAGTTAATCTTAGCTAAAACCAAAAATTTCACAGTAGGTAAAATTACCAATGCAATGCATATCATAAAAGCATGAATGACAGACAGAGGATGGATTATTTTCACAGATTTGCCTGTTTTTTATCTAAATGAGTGAAGAAAAAGTAAAAAAAAAAAAAAAAGGTGGATCAAGCTAGGAACAAAAGGGAAAAAAAGGAAGTTATGTCATGATAAATAGTTATTTTTAAACCTTGGCACACTGCAAAGGACACTTTATTTTTTTCAAAGATAAACCTTTTATGCCTTTCTTCTATTTACAGTGCATCATTTTATGAAGACTTTTTCTTTGCCACACAGAAATCCAGAGAAAAAAACAAAACTCACTTTTCTCCCCCTCTCTAATTTGATATTTAAATACAGCAGCACATACTTAAAAGAATAACTTAAATTGGGCAGAGTTAGGCTCCTGGACACTTTACTGTAGCTTTGAACTCAATACAATGGTATAACGTTAGTCCTGTTTTGATATGGTCTATTGGGGCAAGAGTCAAACGGGAGACAGCATTTCAAACAGTGAAAGTTTCAAGAAGTGAGCTTTCACATATGCTGTTTCTACTGTTCATTTCAGTAAATGTTACTGTTTAGGGATTTTCAATTACATCCTGTTATCTTCCATTTTGAAAGTGATTAAAAAGCTAAGTGCAGTCCCAAGCATGGACTACAGCATCTCAAAGGTGACCTCCATTTGTACTTAATGCAAGCCATCTTTCGTGTTTCCTGTGCCCAACACGCATTTGGTTTGAACTGCAATGTTATGGTACCATATGCTAATACGGTAACTTTGTGTTGAAAACAGCATAATGGAAAAATGAACTTACTAAATTAATGCTTGATTACTGCATGGTTTAGACTGTGATTGGGAGGCATTGCAATTTTAATTCTACTACACTACAGATGAGCATTAATAATATACTTATGTAATTCGATGTGTTCCCTTAATCAGAGCTGGGAAAATGGATAGTTCGGTAAATCAGTTTTGGGTTTAGATATTTTAGAATTGAATATTTCTACATGTTATTGCAGAACTATTCTCACTTAGAAGGTACTAAAATATAAAAGAAAATACCAACCACTTAAAATTTCACTCACTAGGAAACAGATTCTGACACCTCAAATTCAGGTTCAGTAGATTTTGAGCAGTTAACTGTTACCCCACGAGTAAAACCATCAGAGTCAAAATAACCAATCTATCCATCTCCCTGGGTAAAGGCTAAGGCAGTCACCAAGTCAATTCCTGCATCACTGTCTTCACGGCTCCTGGAGCAACTGGCACTCTCGGACCAGACACATGCACGGGAGGTCGCGGTGACCTGGCAAATCCCAAGCTGTTAGAGGATGAAGTGTCCAGAGTCCTGAGGTCACCCTAATTAAGCAATTTGCTTGGATGCTGGCAACGTGGATCAGAAAGAACTAACAGAGGAACAAAACTGCTTCTCTTCACCTTCAACATCAAGTACGGTCGTCCAAGCATGACAGGAGCCAGCTTTTTTGTGAAGTAGTGAGAATTAAGCTCTTGTGAAGGAGTTTCCCGAGTCTATAAAACAGTAATGCTTGTTTTGTAACTAGTTTTTATACTGCTGAGTCCTTTTCTCAAATACAATAAAATTGGACTGTATCATGAAGCTCTCCCAGCTGTTTTTGTGGTCAGCAGCACCGTGTTTTCCTAGGATGACACTATAGCTTTTTTCCTCTTTTTTTTTTTTTTTTTTCCTAAACCAAGCATTTATCAAACAGGTAGTGTCTTCTTGAGCCTAGATAACTTAGGCAAACCTTGATGTTTATTTACAAATATAGCTATATGTCAAATTGGGTCATTTTCAAAATGTGTTTTAAATACACTTTTAATTTAAATGTGTATGAAATTTCTTCTGTATGCCAGCTAGATTTCAACTGATCATTAAGAACATAATTATTGTGAATTACTCGCAGCATACAAATGTGTACTTTTAATACTGTTGTTTCACATTTCACAATAAATATGTTTCAAAAACCCCGTTATATTTAATAAGCATAGAGTAGCTCTCTATTTAGCCTGCATTTTAACATGTTCTGCATTTAAATATGCAAGAGAGATTTCTACTCCCCTTAAAGCTACAAATGAAAGAATGGCAACATGCCAAAAAATGTAAGCAATATAATGTTACCTTTGCCCTTATAATGCCTATTCTACTTTTCAGTCACTTGATTTTGACATCCAGTGAAAATGTTATTGTACACTGAAGCACTTTGCAGTGGTTACACTTAAAATACATTTTAAAGGTGAACACACTTTATCTGGAGACTAGACTCCCTATTGATTCCCTCAGTGGCTTTCTAACCAAAACTTGGAAGTGAAGTAATTATCTACCATGTGTGGAAATGAACTGAAAAACACCATGGTTCACCAGCTACCTGAATTACTATAGCTCACTATAAGTCCAGCTACAGTATTTCCATCTAGTGTATTTTGTTTTATTTCAGTGTTCATTTTAACAAGATCAGGGTTGGTTACCATAGCACATATCTCAGGTGTTTTTGATTGCAGATCCTACTTTCCTCCTCTGGAAGTGGGGATTATTGTAGGCATTGCTGAGCTTGAAAGTGATGCTGCCTTACCCCAAGCTGCAAGTATTCTTTGTGCCAACTGGTAGGAAATAAAGCAACCCATCTGGTTAGCAACACAGGTGGCGGAGAACATGCTGTCCTTGTGCTCAGTTCCCTGCAGGCACTACCCACCGACAGTGGAGTTCAAGTCATGGGCTCTGGATTTGTTACTGCAAGCTCTGATAGGATCTGAGTGGGGTTACTCTGCTAAAAGCTGGTATGGGCATATATGTGCTGAGGCCACAGTTTTAGGGGAAAAAAAAAATCAGGCATTCATTGCAGACCAAGGCTTCTTGATGCTTTTCTGTTCTTCCAATTCCGTTCCCAGACTAAGATCACCAGTGCAAAAATAGAGCAGCCCAGTAAAGACATTAATATCTAGTTTCTGTTGAACTTCTGCTCAGAGTTTTAAAAATGGTGACGACTAGCAGAAGCTGCCTAATAGAGAGCTCTGAAGTCTTCCACTGATCTACTAAACATATTGGGTTTCTTCTCTTCTTTGAAACACCAGTTTTACAGACAGCTGATTTATCTCTCTTCATTTGCACCTATGATTCTGTTTATTCCAATGGAAAAAAGCCAACAACTTACCATTTACACCAAAGTCAGAAAGGAATGAAGTCCACTGGATATAGGGAATTAAAAACTCTCCTTCCACACAATCTCTTCTTGATTAACACTGAATGCAACCTGATTTTGAAGAATTCTTGCGTTACTGACCCATAATCTCTTTGTAATGATTGCTTTTTGGAAGCACCTTTTTTTTTTCTCTGCACTGAAGTACAATGGAACTAATTAGAACAAAACCCAACAGAAAAAATTGCTACTTAGACTTTCTTATGGCCATAGCTATGATAATGCAAGTGTTACATAAGTTGAACTGGGTGGGTAAAACTAGCATCATATACATGCATAATATAAAACGCCACAAATTATTTTCTTTTCCGTGAGATATTTTAATGTTAAGAAAAAATATGATGTAGTGTTAAAATATTTATGGAAGAATATTATAGCCACTTATCTTCTAAACATTCTTAAAATATTGACACTTTTGGTGTATTGGACTCCTAATAATGTTAAATGCCTGGAATTTCTTAATTATTAACTTCGAACTATGGCTAGATTAGGATTTAGTCTTACTAAGTTAAAACATTGCCATACTTGAAATTTTTATATTTTGAGTTAAGGAAAGGCAGTCTCAGCTGCTTACATATGATTACGTGGTTTGCATAAGTAAAATGTGAAAATTATCTTTAATTAGAAAAAAATCTAGCAGCTTATTTCTCTGTTAAGTTAGCATCTAGAGCAAAGTTTAATTAACTCATAGACTGTCTAGGACCTTTTCATGAACAGTTTCTGAGAGGCTTGTTATAAGGCTGCTAGGAACCATATAGTAAGACAAAATCTTATCCTGTTCATATTAATTTTAACTCTGAAGAAGTTCTTGAAAATATGCCCAAATAGCCTTTTGAACCAATGAGCATTTGCTCCTTTTCACCTGAAATGTAGGGGACACCACTGGGTTGAGAGAGTCTCTTTTCCCACTGCTCTGCCTGCACCTGGTGGGAGCAGAGCTGTTGCCCCCAACCTCCCCTACCAGTGAGGCCACAACGGCTCTAAGTTGTGGGAGCAAGGACCCAGTTTTCCTCTGCTGTTGCCCCAGCCTTTGCAGGAGAAGGCTATTTCCAAAGGAAGCAGCTTTTTGCTTTTTTTGTAGAGCTGGAAATATACTTGCCTAACCAACTAATAGCAACCACAAAAACAGGAAGGAAAAAAAAGAAAAAAAATCAAAGAAAATTATCTTTTAACTATTGTTTGTAGTTAATATCATTGTAAAGAAAATATGAAGTTGAACATAAGGCGCATGCAAAGTTCAAACATATCTCACTTATAAACTGCAATGCTATTTCCTCTTATATGGCTAGTTGGGCAAATCATCTTGTAAAAATCCTGTAAAATTTAACACCCTAACCAGGGAAAGCCCCCAATTTAAAATCAGTAGATGTGCAAAGCAAGAAAAAGGAAGACAGTTGTAAAGCATATCAGATTCAAAAGGATTTAGTAAAAAAAAACAACTAGATTTCACAAAAGCCAAACCATGGAAATTACTTAAGGAAAAATGCATTGGCACCAGTGTATTCCCAAACAAGCTCAAACAATAACTGGTTTTGTGCAATAAAAAGAGTACTAAAGAAGGAAACACTCACACACAAATCCAGCTATGTCTCTGTGTAGTTCATGGTATTCCCATAAGTTTCTGCTCCATGGTTGCCCTGTGTAGTTGTAGCCCTGAGCCTTCACCTTTCTTCAGCAAAACAAATTCATTACAGTTTAGTATTGCTCAGAGCTGTTCAACCACCTATTGAGTCAATTCCTGCTGCTCCAGCTATGCAAGAACAGATTGTCTTTAATCTGCAGTTTTCACTGGAGTTGACTGGCTATAAACTGAATGGTTATGATGGCCACCGATGTTCATACAAAGCTTCTCTCTCAATTCTTAAGAAAAGCTGGACCACCAAAATAGCTAGAGCTGGCAAAGCAATTGCATGAAGAATGTACTAGAAATTTGACAAGGAATATCCCGATTAATTTTTCTGAGGAATACCATTTGCCTATCCTCAGAGCTGTTCAAGTAATGAAGAAAGCTATTTCAAACCCATTACTGGAAATGTCCACAGATGTTATTGGTATGTGTAAGACAGCCTGCTGTAGAGAGTTGCGTTTTCAAAGTTAGGTCAGACTTCTAAATATGCAACTAAGCTCTTTTAAACCAAAACAGCCATATTTCCAGATATCCGTAGCAGCATTAGTGTCCACTGAAACTCCAATTTGTGACTAAGCAAGAAGTGTCTGCAAACTGAATGCAGCTTAGCTGGAGTTTTCGCTTTGTCCGTCCCATTTAACTTAAAAACTCAAACCACACAGTGCAGTTCATGTGTCCTACAAATAATTTCTTTGTTTACATAGCTTCTGTTTGGCTGTGACTTCTTAACGCTCTTCTTTAAAAGCAATGAGCTTCATAAGATTCTCCTAAACTGCATTTTGAATCTATGTCCAATCTGCCTTGCTATCCAGGCTGCTCACACACAGGCAAGACTTCGGTTCTGGCTTCAGCGGAGCTTTCATGAATAGCAAGAGAGAAAGCTGGGGCAGTGCTATCCCAAGCACTCCCTACAGGTCGTCACGTCCCACCTTGCAGTGCACATGGCCAGGTGTGTTGTGATCCCTCTCACTGCCACACAGCAATTTCACACTTCCCAGGGTTCAGCAGGGACCTCAGCCCAGTCTCCTTCCAGGATGCCTTAACATCACAAGCAGCAATGAACTTGTGGGAGAAGTGGCCACCGATGTCTTAGAACTGGCAACGTGGACACAGAGCGTAAATCATGTTTGAGTTCTCTTGTGGCTCAGGATCCAACAATATAGGCACAGCTAGATATATCAGGTATTGTTCATTTCATGAGTGTTACTTGGTAAGCTTGCACGTTCACATATACAAGCCCCCTGTAGCAATGTCTCCTTCTCCCACCAAGCAGCTCTTTCTTAACCATCACAATCCAGCAGGGGAAGCAATAAAAGAGGAGGCAGCAGCAATGAGTGCAACAGGGCCCACATCTGATACTTGAGACTGAAAGGCACAGCTGAAGGAAAATGCCTTCAGCCTTCCCACAGCTCAACCAGATGTGAGAGATCCCTCTGAAATGCAGGAACGTGTGACAGGACTGCTGAAGTGTGATAGTGACATGAGATGTGTCGTATTTGCCACCTGGAGACCTTAGCAGGCTCAGCAGCGTCTAATTAGCTCCCAGCTGGGAGCATCTTACCAAACACTTTTACTGCTGGCTGGGAATTAACCTCCTTCAGACCAGGCCATTTTCTGGATCAACAGATCCTCCTGGGTTTATTACTTAGGTTTGGCTGGCAAAGTTTCGTATTTCCTGCAGATTGCAGTATAGTCCCTGTATATGCATTTCTTACTCAGAAAACAGAATTATCTCACAAGTGTACTTGCAACCCCTATGAAAGTAATTCTCCACACTTCTGCCACAGGACAAAGTCATTACATGCTTAGCTGTTGAGTGAGGAACAGAACTGCATGTTCTCACTCTCAAACCTCGTCTAAGTTTCAGAACATAGAAAAGGGAAACTAAATTCAAATTCTGCTTGACTCATATCATATTTTAGTCTGATATTAATTATAAACACAGTGAGAAGAGCAAGCAACCACTAACTTGGTTAGAGCGGTAAAAGCTGGGCTAAAATACATGTTTAGTGACCAAAGGTTAAAAATAGCCTCACTTATTCTCTAAATGGATGTGGCCGCACAGCTGGTTGAATAATGAAAATAAAATTATATAAACATTAATTCAATCCCCAGTAAATCTTTCATCTCAGCTCATCTGTTCCTTACCACGTGCGATTCTGTTAACACATGCAACATTAGGTACTTAGAGCAGATGCTGCTAACAGGTAATGCCACTAGTCAGCTACTCTTGGCTAAGAACAACACAAAAAGTTGTGGAAGTCAAGGGTGCTGCCAGAATCACAGAGCAGTAAGTCCCGTAATGTGAATATTGGGCCACAAACAGATATTCATAAATACTTTTTTTTTTTTAACCGCAAATGCAATTGTATACTGCAAGCGTTTGCTAATATTTGCTGCAATTTCACCACCTGGGTGTCTCAGCAACCCTCCACTAGGACTACAAAGGAAGTGGGAGGTTGCAAAATCCTAATTCTTAGGCTCAAAGCACTGTTCTGGTGCTTGCAGAACTCTCGACCTGGAAACTGCAGCTTCTGCAGCTCTGTTCCCTCACAAAGATGGTTCCAAAAGTATTTATTTTTCCCTGCCAAGAGAGAACCAAATGACCTTCAAAGGAGTCAAAACCTCTCCAGACTGGAATATCTATGCCTACCAGCAGTGATGAGCAGCCCTACTTTGTCGTGAACTGAGTACATTCCTTCAGTGCCTTGCAAAATACCTTGCTTTTGCACAATTTTACTGAGTTAAGTAAGAAGATATCCAGGAAAGGGGGTGAAGTTTATATTCATATTCTATTTCATGCCTATTTTGACCTACCTCAAAATTTTTAGTATGCAGAGTAAATTACTCTGTAGTCCAAACCTTTGTTCAAAGGTAGTATTCCATTAACTAAAGCTGACAACAGTAAAGAGCCATATTTACACAGTAAAGGTAAATATTGTTGTTGAGTATACTTTTCTGGGGCATGTGGGGCATGTAGCAAACATTCTCCCCAGAGCTACAGTGACAACATCAATGGAAATAAAAAAACCCAAGGCTTTCAAACTAAAATATTAAGTTCTGTTAGAAATAGAAGGTATCTGTCTGCTTAATAAAAGGGAATAAGAGGACCCACTAGAAAGAACATAAACTACCAGGAAAGGAAGCTTATTTCTCAAGTACCTATTGCAAATAACGGACATCAACAACACCTGTGCAGAATGCTTGAAGTGTCCCTTAAAGCCTCAAGAAGAAGAAACTGTGGAGGTAAAACTCAGAGCCCAGCCTGGCAAACAAGGTTTAACTTATCTCATTGCATGACATTAATTAATTGAATCTCATGCCACTGAGAAACATCTAAAATAGATGAGCAAAAGTGAAGAAAAAAGCCAACAGCTTTTATTGAAATTGTAATCTTCCTGCCTCTGTACATGTTAGAAATTAGACTTTCAATGAGGCATATAGGTGGGCAGGCTTGGTATCAGCTGGGTATTCTTCCTGAATGCCCTAAAGGACTTGAAGGCTTCTTCCCTCATCTCGCTAAAAAATAACATATTTGCTGGAAATGCAGACCATACCTCTCAAGTTTTTCCCCTGCTCCAAGAAGTGAGAGGCAAAAGCAACTTCGTGGTATTGCTGTATTTTCCTGCAATAACTCAGGCTCTAGGAAGTAGAAATAACAGCATGCCCTAGACTCAACTCATTCCCTTCCTCCTGTTACCCACTCTCACCCTGACACTGTGAGCTGGTTGAGAGGTTCTAAACAAGATATTTTGTCAGCCAGAGCAGTCATACACTCTAAGGCTGTTTCTCTGGAAGCAGTTTGTCACCCCATTAATGCCTATGTATACAGACTAGTGTAAAGGAGCATTAACGTACCTCAGAATTTGCCTCCTCCCAGTTTTGTCTGGGTGATGACCACTTCGTTTTTAAGACTTAACTAAATATAAAAGATCATTTCTCTTTGCAGCAAGTTTGAACAATTAGAACTTTTTTTTTTTTTAACCAGAATTCACTGTTTTCCTGAACTTTAAATGAGATACAAAAATATTTCAACTCTGCAACAGTGCTAAGGGAGTTTGCTGGACAGCAACCATTTTCCCGAGAATTTAGCCAAACAGCTCCCGAGAAGACAGATCGACTGTTGCTGAGGCTTCAGTATTTCACGGCTCTGGGGAAAAACATCAGGTGGGTTGCTTCTGAGCTAGTGACAGAGGGCTCCCAGATACCACATTTCCATTTTCTTTCACAGAGAATTAAAAAGAAATATTTTAATACCAAATGAAGAAAGAATGCCAGAAGCAAAACATTGAAATGCTCTGTAAAATTAAATTATCTTTCTTTCCTTGGTTTCAGTTCTAGTCTCTCTCACCTTCTCATCTATTACTATTTACATAGTAGAAATGAAACTTGGTTGTTTTGGTTTTTTTTTCAGAAAAACAAAATTCTTAAGGCACATCATAGCTTTTTAACACTCATTTTTATAGTTCTGTTCTCAGAGAATGATTGTTGGGAAAAGAATATGGGAATAGAATAATAGGATGCTTTACAGATACTTCTGTATGCAAATAAACAGAGCAACACAGCCATTTCTCTAAATGGATTCTGCCATCAGCATTCACCTGCAGATAGACACTCCCCTGGGATTTAGGTAATGCAATGTACAACATGGATGACTGGGTTTGTCGACAGTAGTCATTTCTCTCTGAAGCTTATCATCATGCAGTGCAGTATCTTGAAAGGCAGAAACCAAGGTGAGCAGAGAAGCTCCCTACAGATATATGGTGGGGAGTTGTTACACAGTAAATCACTAAGAGGGAGGTAAACAGAAGATATATGATTATTGGAAATTACATCCTAGCAAGTGACATCCTATCAATTTCTTGGTCAGGATGTTACAGTAGTTGGTAGCCACATATTCTACCTCACATACTTTGTAGCTTGAATCTTTTGTGAGTTATTATGAGAAGAAATGGAAATAGCAAGGTGCAAGCAGGAGTCTCCAAGCCTTCCCTTCCCCATCTAATATTTGGAAATGCACTGAGCCCTAACCACAGCATCAGAGAAGGAAAAGAAGGGTTCTGCAAATGCCACATGCCACCAGCATTGCAACCAAAAAGGGTGATCAGGTGAGGGTCAGGTGATGTGGATTCTGCACCTTGCTTTCCCTTGACATACAGTGTGACTACATAATAAACCTCTTTTCCTTTGTTTTTCTTTTGGTATCTTAGGGATATTAACTGTTCTATTTCTTTTTGAAAAGCAGTTTGAAATCTGCAAGCAGGAACTGCCCAGTGCAAAGTAATATTATTAATTATTTCTATCAGGGTGCTGCTGGAACCTCTGGTAAGTTCTGTCATGCTGTATTATGAAGAAATATAGAGTAAAACCAGTACATGCCCCAAAGCTCTTATTAAACAAAACCCCTTGCAAAGGAGGTAAGAGTACCACAAAGTAGCTGGGTTATAGTAGCTTTCCAAGCTAGCTAACCCTGGTGAAAACTGTTGATGCACCCTGAGTACCATCAGACACCTCTCTCTTGCTGCATGAAACCAGCTTAGTGACAGCAATGCTTGCCAGAAATCAGCCCATGAATTGAAAATAGCTGACTGGTAGATGACTGGACAGGTAGAAAACAGAGATTCCTCTGCAAGTGGAATTCACAGAAGTGAATTTAGAAGAATTTTTAGCCAACCCTCAGACCTCTTTTCATTGGTTTGTTTGGTCTACAATTAGCAGCACCTTTTGATAGTGGCAGATCATCCCTTCTCCTTGCAAAAAAATGAATGGTGGAGGAGGGAAAAAACAGAATAGCACAGATCACCTGTAAAATACAAGAGGAAAAAAATGTATTTTTATATCATCCTTACTTTACTACCAGACTCTATTCTGTCCTGACAAATGATTGCCTGACTTTGCTATTCAGTTTCATCATCTCTACCAGATTCCCATAACGTAGGCAGCCATGAAGTATCAGTCTTTTAATCTCTCAGAAACTCCAGTTTATGTCAATACTTCTCTTCAGCAACAAAAACATATTTTTCTTTTGAGTTCCCATGTAATTTTGAATCCACTTCAAGATATGAGTCTGTACATTTAAGGCATGTATTGGGCTAAAGATACCTAAACTAAGTAGAGTATCTAAAATTCTAGTAGAAGTTTGTTCAGCAATAATGATCCTTAAGGAGAGGATTCATTATTACCAGTATCAGGTGCTTGACTGAAGTTAGCTATACTGTTCAATGAGTTTACTTTTAAGCTGTCTTCAGACCTATATGTAATAGCTACTTACACTTGAGTTCCTTCAGCTGATTTCCAGTAGCAATTCAGCCTTACTCTGGAAGCTCTACAAAAATTCCAGGTAAGCATTAGACTCTGCCTCTCTTCATCTTCTAACCTACCCTATTCTGAAGTGGGTTTATGACCAAACTGGCCATGCTGTGGCTTTGCTAAAAATAATTCAGTCATCAATATCATGCAGAAATTCTTCTGTCTTTCTTAGAAATACTGTTTTGGGATTTTCCTGGCTTGAGAATATATCTTTTATTGGTTCCAACCATACTTTGAAGCCCATTTTAGGCAGGTGTCTTCACATCAGACAAAATAGACACCTAAAATAAATGTTAGTATCTGATCAAATAGCAAGCAGGAGGAACAAGAGGAATGCCAACAAGCAAGTATAGCTTTTAGGAGAGAGGAACACTTCCAAGCAAAAGGTATAAAATTGTTAGGAAAGGCTTGATGAGCACAACATACCAGGAAATGTCTGATAGATTGTGGCTATGAATAAAGTTTACAGTCTACTTAATAAGGTTGTAGTTTCACTATAACAGAGCTGGCTATGGCTTTGACGTGAACCTGAGCCTGCCTAGTCTCTCTTCTCATAGTGAGCCCTTTAAAAAAAGAGCTAGAATGCCCCAGGATTTAAAAAAAAAAAAACAAACTACAATACCTTATTTTTAAATTTAGAAAACTCAAACCGAGTAGGTTAAATGCAATAGAAATCTAAATTTTCCGCTTGCTTGGTTTCTACTTTAATTAGTTGATGACTACTCTGCCCAGCCTGCTTTGACATCTCCCTGTTCCTCACTGGAGTCTCAAGGTGCCTCCAGGAGCTGCACCTAGCCTCACTCTGCAGTCTCCCAAACCACCCCTCTTTCAGCAGCTACAACAGATCCCTAAAGAAAGGAGCAATTTCCCTGTCTTTCTGGAGGCTTCACCTCTCTGAGGCTTTTTAAAGGCACACAAAAGCAAGGGCAGGCAAAACAGATGCCATCTGTCACAACTGATTTTGGCACATTGCGGTCTTAATTTTTTTTTTTTTTTCTTTAAAAGAGTACTTTTAATTAGTTGAGTTCAGTGATCCAGTTTCCTGCTCAGCCCACCTCAGAACAGATTTTGTGCAGCTGAGGAGATAGGTGGGAGGAAAAACTGAACCACGAAGACAGAAAAAATGACCAGAGAAAGAACATAAGAACTACTTATGCTAACTACTTTAGCTTTGCAGCTAAAGCCAGTATCTCTGACTGCCTGGGAGAATGTGCAACTCTCAGAACAACAACCCTACTTACTGGAGATCATTGGAAAAACTTCCTAAGGCACTTATTTGACCCCCTTCAAGCTTACAATACCGAGTGACCTGAGAGACAACTTGCAGTAACTCCTGTGTTTAATCATGGATGGGCAGTCTTTCACTTCTGTGATATCTCCCAAATCCACTGCAAGCTGGCATGTATATAGCAATAGACCCAAGGAAACATGAAAATCCACAGTACCAAAAGAATCAATGCAATGCCCTTTTGTGCTGTTCTGACACTGCTATGTGGTACTCGCATGACAAATATAGTAGGTCCCCCCAAAATTACCAACAGGAAACATGAAAGATAAATGCCAGTTCCCCATGCTTCAGGGCACCAGAAACTTCTACATTTTAACTCAGATGTCACTTAGCGGTTCCAGCAGCAGCAGCACATTTGTTGCAGTTATCATGAACATAACAAGCACACTCTCTGGAAAGCCCCAGGCAAGCAGCCTCAGAAGCTAAGGGGCATATCACATTTACAGGATAATACGTAAAACACACTTTTTGTATCTACTGAAGAGGCAAAACTCAAAGACACCTCGATTTCAAATTAGGGGCTTTATAGATACTGCGAGTATCAAGGTAGGGGCTTTGGTAAGGTTACTGGCCAGTTTGTGGGGTCAATCTCTGGATTTGGTCTTTTCCAAGTTATTGGATCACTAACCTTAGCCAGCTCTCATCTGAGATCATACTCTGTGAAGGTAGCAGATCAGAGCCTCTGGCTTACTGAGATAACAATCATTTATTGGAGCAGCAACTTTACTGAACTTATTTCAGATCAAAAATCTGTCAGGCCTGTGTGGGCTATGCTGATAAAATGGTGCAGTGCTCTGTAGCTGCTCTATCTTGCTTGCCTGCTGCCACGTCAAAGCCTTCATGACATCATTGACACAGCCCCTCTGTCACACTGAGCCACTGTATTGTCACAGGCTTTAGAAGGTCCTGGCTCAACTCCTTTTGATCTCAGTGACCTCAGTGACGTTCTTAGCATAAAGCATTAAGGAAAACAAAGTGTTAGCTAAATGCCAAGCAAAGGGGACATCTCTACTTTGATAAATGCCTTTCTGTTTAGAGGGATATAGGCAGGGTAAACAGCAGTCCACTAATACGGTAGGGGCAATGCTCTTTGAATACTGCGTCTGAGGAAAATAAAACAAGACAGGGGCAGACTGTAGTTCTACTTCAAGCACTTGCAGCCCTACTGGCAATAAAAATCAGCAATTTTCAGACATAGATTTTGAACATGGAGGTTGATTATATGACTAATGACACCAGAATTGAATAGCTGACATGTGAACCAAACAAAATTCAGTGTTGCTTTTTCAGGCTAGGTTAGGCAAGGGAAGATGAAAGGCAGAAGAGAAAAGCTGATATTTTTGTCTACCAATATAAGAATTGATGATATTAGAAGAAAAGGTGTGTTTTACTCTTTCTTTAGAAGAAGCAAATAACTTCCTTTCATGCAGCATTAAGAATCAGTGGTTAAAGTGATTTCACCAAATGGGGAATGCATCCTATTCACAGACAGCATGATGTGCATTATTATGGCTTTTTCATTTCTCCTGAATAGCAGCAGGTAGCTATTGCTCTTCTCATTCCATAATCTTCAGAGGTTTTCAAAATTTCCATTGTAGATAATACCATCCCAAAGGGGACTGCATTATCATTGGCTTCTCAGATACTATTCCAGGTCTCTCTTTCTTTGGCCATGTTTTGAGGTTAAATAACTACCATCATATCTGCTTGACTCTTGATACAGAGTTTTATTTTCAGAACTTGTGAAGCTGTTCTACTGCATTTCCTTCTTTTCACTAGTTATTTCGCTCTTAGTTAATGGGTGAAGAGATGCCAGTCTCACCTTATTAAAAACTTCTACAACTTATGTAATTCTTCTGTGATTTTACTTAAATATTAGTGTGCATTCTTTTTTCCCCCTGCATTCTCATGTGGAGATCTGGAAAAAAAAAAAAAAACAAACCCACAATTGTACCAGGAGACCAGAGAAGCCCTAAGCCTCTGCCTTGTCTATGTTTGACAAGGCCCTTTACTATCTTGAAGGAGCAAGCTTTAGTACTGCAGCTTTTCAGTCTTCATTCCTGTTTCAAGTTCCTTAAAGTTAGTAACAGCAGAAGAGATTGCGATGTATGGGAGAAAACAGATTTGACAACAGCCTTCAGAATAAATAGCTGGATTTTTCTAATAGAAAAATCAAAATTTTGGGGTACATTTTCCAGTTTAAAATTCCCAGGGATCACTAACATCCTAATTACTAACTTTCTTCACTGCTAGGTTACAAACAAAATGCATACTGAAATTCATCTATATTCTATCTACAAGCGAGAGGAAATTCCTGTTTCAGTCACTAGAAAAACAGAAAGAAAAGCATTGCACGGTGTTTCCTACACAGTCCAGAAGATTTGACATATTTTTTGTCCAGATACACTCCCAACAAAAAAAATACTTTACAAATACCTATATAACTTTAAAGACATTTTTAAGTCTAAGTGAAAGAACAACACATAAAAATCAGAGGCTTACTAAAACCTAAAATGAATTAGGATACTATTAAATTATCATTCTCTTAGTCCTTCAACTAATCTCTAGTTCACAAAAGGGAAAGTTTTGTTTTTCTCTTCCATGGCTAGGTTAGGCTTCTCATGGCTCTAACTTTAACTAGGGAAAAAAAAAAAAAAAAAAAAAGAAAAATGCTGAATTATAGCAGCATCAAAACCAAAGTCAAAACCTTGATAAGATCACTTGATCATTACTTCTAGCTGGTGCAGTTGATGTCAAACCTAAAATGCTTAAATTTACTGACTCAGCACTTCTTGGTTACCAGACTGATTTCAAGTCAAAAACATTTGTAAGGACAAACTCATCATCTTTACTTTGCAGGGCCTATATCAATGTAAATGCTTCAATGAGGTCGATGGATCGATATCTCCTATTTGCAGGACTGAAACTGTGAACAGGTTAGCACCCTTAGGCAAATAGGGTGATGTCAAAGAAAAAAAACCTGTATAATAATAACCTATATAAAATAATTTGCTCAGCAGTCAGCACATCATGCTTACTTAGCTAATGCCAAAGCAAATGCTCTGTGACAAAACTATATACTTAAAGCACATCTAACTTGCTGAAGGTATAGGCTTGCATAAGGTTATTAAATTAACATTTTTAGCTTTGTGAGTTGATGCCAACTCTCACCTGAAGAAAAGTCTTAATTTGTGGTAATATTCTTGCCCTGAGTAAGAAAGAAAACCTTGCTGAACAGTAAAATAACTTCTTGTTTCCATAGTCTTAAAAATTCTGGATTGTTTTAGTCCAAGGTGAATGAGGTAGTACTTACATCCAAGTGGTCTGACAACACTTCAGTGAGTAGAATAGGAGAAATTAAGAAAGATTGTTAGTGCTGGTAAAAAAAAAAAAAAAAAAAAAGCTTAATTCAGAGAAAGGATATTCAGATCATTAACTTTGTAATCTGAATGTTTCACACTGCTTTGCAGACGTAGAGTAGGAGATAACCCAGTGAAATTTCCACCCAGCAGTTATGTCCTTACTGCAGACACCTATAAAATCTATGCACCCAGCCCCTTCTCCTGGCACGTGCTGTGTTTATGGAACAGAGACACGAGTGTACCCCTCCAGAAACTACGAAGGCTGCATATGTGAGAGCTGAAGTAGAAAACAAACCAGAACAGAACCCAACAGCTAATGTTATCCTTGGGAGTACTAACTAGCATACCTAAACTTCTGACCCCAAGATCCTCAGATATTGGCATAATGGAAAAGTGACATTACAGACACAGGCCAGATGTGTAGAATTCCTTCATAAGGCACTCCAGTATACGCAGACGTCAGTGCCAATTGACACTGTAAATGACATCCATCTCAGCAGAGTCTTGGGTCTCATCACATGGCCACATCCTGAGTTCTAAAGTACAAGGTACCCCCGCATGAAAGCCTGAGGCCGTTCCACAGTGCATTCAGTAATCCCTGCTTGACTATTCAGGTGTCCCTCACAGGAATCGTTGTTTCAGGTAGGCTTGTGTCAAATCCTGCTGTTTGTCCTTGGGATCTCCTGGATTCCCTCACAACAGAGGATGCTGCACACCATTGCTAGAAGATCTTACACACCATTCCCTCTCTATTCTGTTACACGGATGTGCATTTCCTTCTTGGGCAGCTACTGCTACCAGCCACTTCATGCTTCAGCAGTTGCTGTAAAACCAATATTTTCCCTACCAGCTGCCACCCCTGGCAGTGAGTCTAAGCCCAAGGGATCTTTCTCTGCTGATGATAGAGGGACAGATCAAGATGCCAGAATTCTTGAATCACTTGCAGCTGCATTTCCAAACTTTTGTGCCACTGACTTTAATTGATCAGTACTACCAAGAGAGGTTGGAGATTAATAGGAAACTGGTTTTATCTATATAGGAACTCACCTTCTTTACTGACAACTATCTGACCTTGATTGTCTCCAGGCAACTTGCCTCACAATTTTGTAGCTAGGTAAACAAGAGAAAATTTTTGAATAATTTGAGTGCATTCATGAATAAAAACAGTTATTTCAGTTGCTATAATTTATAACTTTATCTTTTTCCTTAGTCATGGAAAACATTATATATATCTGAAAGTATCTGAAAAATCCTGCTTGGATTGCATATTCAGCAGAGCAGTTATTTACTTGATAACTCACACTGAAATCTCATTGCGGTTTCACCAAAAGGGGGCTGTCCCACACTACATGAACAAGAAGAGCAGAGCAAGTCCTGTGACAGTAACCAGGTTCAACAGTCCAGATCTCCAGGCAAGTCCACAGCAACAAGGCAGATCAAACTGGTGTAGGTCTGGTCAGTCAGACAGGGACCAAACCAAAGGGGTCTGGTATGCAGCTGCAATGTAGCTCAGACAGAGACCAGGGCCCAGGCTCTCAGCTTAAATGCAGCTCCTGAGTGATGGGGTTGACCCTCTACCAGGGTGCCTCGCAGCTGCTCTGGCAAAGCTGGCCCTGAGCAGAGGCAGCACACCACTGGGGAAGGGGCTACACACATGGCCCTGATGAAAGGAGAGCAGCTACCCACACCAGTTACTTACCGGTGACTTAGCAGTTTTCTGCCAAGTGCTCTTACCCAGGGCATGGTGCTGGCAGGAGGACATGGAGGAACAAAGCTGGTCAAAGAGTTGTGTGGGCAACAGATGTGTAAGGAGGAGTTAAATTCTTATTTTCTTCAGCCTTAGTACCAGTACCCTCTGCATTTCCTCCTGACCATCACTGCTAGTATTTGGGGTTGAGAACACCATTGAAATGGATCATACTGCCCTTTCCAGACAAGAAGAAATGTTTTTCTTTTTCTCACCAGAAAGCTGATGGAAAACTGCTGAAATGTTCTGCTTCTCCACTATGTCCACCACATTGCAAGAAATTCCCCATGTGTGGATGGAAACACGTGGGAAAAAGAGCCCCATGAGGAGGGAGGGAGCCTGGCTAGAGCACAGGTCCCAGTGAGCAAGGGCATTATCACCAGCAGGCAGGACCTCCCATGGATACAACATCAGAAAACTGGCCTGCAAACAAAATCATGAAGACTCACAGTTGCAGAATGCCACTGAAATCAGTGTAAAATTATCCAGCTTCTACAATTAGTTCCTGGGAAATTAACGACGAAGTTTCAGTTGTCATTGCCTTTATTTACAGCCTCTATTTGAGAAGGTTTTGCTGCATTTACAAAGGTGGTGGCTAGGTGATGGAGTCTAATAGGCTTTTTCCATCTCTCAGACTTCTTTGATCCTTAAGCACACACGAGATAGAAACTTGATTCAGATCCCCAAAGTATTTAGCGTGTCGCATTTCTTTTTCTTTCAAATGGACATAATCCTTATAGCTCTCTGAGCAACCCCTTGAAATTGATTTTGTATTCTCCTCACCTTGGTCCCTTGGGGATGCAATGGTAAACAAAGAAGAGACACTGAATTCCGATGTTTGCAGTAGGGTAAATAATTAAAAAGTGTTCAGTGTATAAGGGGAGTTCTCAAGGTTGCTGCTATTAGCAATAGAAGCTTGGAATTAGTAATTTTACTTTGTTTTGTGGCACAGCTGAATATGACTTACTTGTGGCTTTTAAAATATTTAATATTCTTTCAGATATGTTAGCATGTTTCTGTTTTGGTTTTGTCTATGCTTTTTGTATAGGAAGTTACAGAAGATACATGAAAGAACCTTGGAAGGAAAAGAGAAGCTGTAGTGATTAAGGAGGAAGCATACAAAGAGCAAAACAAAAGTATAGAAAATTCAGAAACCCACAGTGTAGTACAAGACAAGGGAAAAGGAAAAAAAAAAAAGAATACTGAGATAAAGAAGCTATATCAAAGCTCAAAAAAGCTACGCTGTAAAAGTAAAAAGATCCCTGTATGAAAGGGTAGATATGGTAAATAGCTGTTTCTCTATGTTCTCTCATTGCCTGGGTTCCGTTTCTATGTCCTCCAGATTAGGGTAAGTAACCCTATTTTTGTAGCAGAACAAGTGTCACATAGCACATAAAAAAAAGCTAGTAATGGCAGCTAGTAAGAATTACTTTACCCATGAAGGATAAGTGACCCAACTACTTCACCTGTGAAGGGACTGGGACTGTGTGGCTAGGAAGTGTGATACAGATCCATAATCCGGCTGGTGATGTCTTACTGTGGGAAGTCTGTCTGTACAATACTTCGAAGCTCTTTAAAAAGGTTTCCTCTTCTATTTGGTAGGTAAACAGTGATAAGGTACAGCCTACAATATACAATCTTTTTAGCTTAGAAATTTTACGTGCATTTAATGAAGCAAATAAATGATGGCATGACCATAATTATACACAATGTGTATTTGAGTTTCTCAGCTAAAATATTTGAAATTTAAAATTTTTAAAACTTCTTTTCTCTGGAAACTATAAACTACAACTTTGTCAGAATTTCTTATATTTTGCATTTATATTAAAAATTAAAATTTAGTAATTAAGAGCCACAGTTTAATTCCCATAAAACTAGGTTCAAGCCTCTAATAAAATAATAATGATTTCCTCATCTTTTATGTTTGTGGTAGATTTAACTGGAACTTTTTGAAGAGACTGTGTAAGTAGTGACATGCAACAATACAGATCTAACAAGTCATAGTGGATGGAAAGAGGCTTGTTGCTTTAGGGGACTTTGAAGTGATCTGATATTACAGCAAATTCAGTTCACAGCATGTGAACCACAGAGAAGGAGCATACTTGTGTAAACACCTTACAAGGTCGAAGGAGCATATCTTCACCTCAATCTTGGATGCTAGGTTCAAAAAGCTGACATCTGCCTTTCTTATGGAGAGCAGTTGGCCTAGAACACCATGGAAAACTGGACTATTGCAAACTATGTATCAGAAAAAAACTAGTGAGAGTGAATAGGGACTTGTAAGTCACTGGAGTATAAAAGCATCTTGACTTAATGGGGGAGGAAGTTGTTCTCTGGTTGTATTGCCACTGCCACCATATTTTTCTTCATATTAATTCTGCTTCCATGTCTGAAATGTCACTCTGGGAACTGCTGCCAGCTGTTGTTTGTATGAAGGTGACAGAAAGTGTTATAATACTAGATGAGTCTGGCATATGTGCATCACCTATAATAAAGTTCTACCTGCAAGAGCAATGATAATTTACACAAACTGATGAGCTTTTGCTGAAGAGGAGAAGCTATGGCCAGTACTGGATAAGTAACATGAAATTCTGTATCCCAGTGAGAGCTCACTTTGAGCATGTCTCTAATAGCAAATTTATGAGTAATGGTATAAATGTATGTTGAAAATATTAAGAAGTTTTAGCCTTGAGAAAATTTAATTCAGTGTTTTCAGTGCTCAGTCCTGAGCACAGAAAGTATTTCGTAGCTCTGGTCATAAAACAAAGATGACTGTATGGATGCTTCATAGTCCTTTCAATAGCATATATTTCAAGAGAGAAGTATTTTGTTTTGCCTGTTTTTTCTTTTCCTCCACAATTGATCATAACAATAATTTGCTTTTTATTACTCTGCATTTCTTCTTCTGCCCTTTTTTTTTTTTGCTTTCCTCTCTGCTCTTCACTCTATTTTACTTTTATATTTGCCAGTGAAAAGGGGAACAGAAAATAATGTGTTGTCAGATGTTTCCAAAACAAAAAATATTTGTTGACAATAATTAAAGAAAGAAATCATCATTATGCCCCTTGGTTTCACTATTATTTGTATATTACTATCTATCTAAAACTATATATGGAATATATATATTGACATTCAGACACTTGTACACACGCAGAGACACATTTGTAGAGAGTGCACATGGCACATCATTGTATACTACATCTGAGATGTAAAGAGTCTCAGAAGGCATTTAAATTACAAATACTCCTATTTTAAGTCCCCAGAGTAATTTCACTTTAAGTGAGATTAAGATCCAGTATAAGTATTATGAATGGGACTATTATTCAAGTTAGATGACAGTTCCCATTATAAAGCCCTGATTTTGGTGGCTTAAAATTTTGCTGAACTTTAATCTTTCAGGCTGATGTGTTCTTCACTGGCAGGACAGAGCTGGAGGCTATATCATTCAGAAGGATGGTCCAACTGTCAGAAATACAGCCATTCTCCTAAAAAAAAGTTCATTTTATCCCTTCACAGCATATTCTTGCTCCCTGTAATTTCAGCAAATACTCCAGTGGCCCTGGGCTCAGTCTCTCCTTGCCACCTGACAATAACGAGATGAAGGTCTACGCAGGACATGAAAGAGCAAGAGTGGTGAGACTAGAGGGAAGGTAGTCCCTGCTCCTGTTGTGAACTCTACAGTCAACTTCTCCTTTTGCTTCCTCTTCCCATTTTATTTGAGCCCCACACTTCCAATCTCAATGGGAGGCCAAAGGAGGAACAATCCTGAATTTCTTTGTCATTCCTCTGTTAGCTAAAGAGAATACATGCATACATTTATTTCAGCCAATAGTGAGAAGGTTGCAAGTGACAAATGTAATGTGATGCAACTAACTTACACTAAACCAATTTGTATTTCTCATTTTCTGGGACCTCAGGATCTAATTTGCAGAACTGCTGAGTATTTGCAGTGTCAGCTGCTACCAAGAGAGTCTGTACATTTAACTACAATACTAACTAACCTAAAAAAAAGCCTGGAAAGGCGAATTTGTGGTCTCAGTGGGAAACCAAAACTGAGAGATACTTTTGACCACCACAATGTTATGAAACTAAATGCCACAGTCTTTGCAATGCTTCCAGATACTACTGTGTTGAAGAACATGGCAAAATTAATGAAGGTGTTGGTAACATTGTCTGCAGTTTACAGTAAATAGACATGACTATATACAGAAGAAAAAAAGAATAAAAATACTGACTAATTGGTCAATAAAAGCACCATCCCTTCTGTACATTGAACAGGACAGGGATTTACTAGACAAAACCACTGTGGGATCATATAGAGACTTCTGACTAACAAATATGCATGGGCAACTTGAATACTGTCTTAACTTCTCCATGCTTAAATTCATAGCCTTGGTATAATACAAATAACTTGTGTATTTGTGTACTTTTTGCAGTGAAAATCAAGCAATTGAACAAATGCAGACCAAAACAACAATAATTCTGCATTGTACACAGGGGCAGGCAAGAGCAAGATATTTCTATCTATGCTTGAGTTAATGAGAAATTATGGATCTGTCTTTTTCAACGCTGCATTGAACAAGAAATGCTTTTTTCCCCCCACAGATCCCTAAATCAGCATTAAGATTACCTTTTCAAAGTTTGCTGCTTGAAGTTAAACATATTCATCCACATGGAGCAGAACAACAAAATAATTATGAACTGCAGATCATCAGTTCTTGTGTATCTGTATTAATGTCATAGTACTTTGGGACATGTAAGAGGTATTGTAGGCTAAAAGATAACAGGTGTCAGTTTTCTGTGCTGGTGGCATGTATTCATAAGCAAGATTACTTGAGAAAATTACTCTTCAATGAAACAGAGAGGAAGCTATTTCATATAAGAGAGAAGAACATACATCTGCTAACTCAGCACAAAGTAGAAGACATGTAACTTGTAACCCCAACGTAACCCGTTCAATTGCAAAAAACTCATAATATGTGAGGACTGAGCTTGGCCTATTACACTACTGATCTGAACACAGATATACACATTTTAGAAACTCAGGCTGGCAGGAAATAGAATCCACAAAATCAGGGAAAGACAAAATGAATTAGAATATCCTGCAATTTTGAGTAATACGTGTATTACGATTTATTTTTCCCTACTACAGTACTAGCTATCAAATAAAAAGCTATTCATATGTATGAAAATGTGATATTACTGGCTCCTCAGTAATCATACAGAACTATTTCAATGTTGTTACCTTCTCTGCTTGTTTTTCTCACACTTTTGTATGCAAAAGTTTGTTTCCTAGTTTATTCCATAATTTGTTTTTCCATTAATTTTTTTTGAAATACCTGGGGAAGGAAGCAGTAAGTTAGCTCAACTTCTTTTTACATTATACAGGCTTCTCCATAAATTAAACAAAGCAAAGAATAGTATATTAATCTAAAAAATAGGTGGCACGGATGGGCTACTAGCTGTATTAGGGCAGGAGTCTCTAAACAAAATTTTGCACAATTGCTGCCCCTGATGCTGTAGAAGCTCCCAACTCTGCCGAGATTTCTTACTCAGTACAGTGACCATCAGCCCATCCTATGCTCCACACTCCCGCTCTACAGAAGAGGATCATAAGCATTTACACTACTTAAGTCAGCTCTCTTTCCCTCCCTCCCTCCCTCCCACCACAGTTCTTCAGAAATTTAAGGCCAGGTATACCTACCAGTCTCTCCATGAAACACTTAACTTCTCAAACCAAAATCCTTTCACCTTGCTTAGCACAGACACAACCCAACACCCCAGGCCGAGGAACCTTACTTTTTCTTGCTCCACTCCATTCTGGGTACAGCTTTCTGAGTTGGCTAAGCTTTTGTCGTGCTCTGAGTGGTTCCCCTCTGGTACGTAGTGGCAGCTCCCCACATCTGCCTGCAAGCTGGGTCTTAAGAGAATTGGGGACTTACAGCAGCAAATCAGCAGTGATGATTGGAAATTTTTAGCTCTGAGGCACCTCTAACAAGTGCAGGTCAGTTATCTGGGCACAGATGTCTAATACCATTTTAGATAACCTATTTTGTCCCAAACAGGTGTCCATGGGACATACAGAAGACTGGAGAAACTCATCCTTCTGAAATGGAAGGAAGGAGGGTATCCCAGGATATCTAAAATGTTACCAGGCATTTGTGTTTAGCTGACTAAATGGTATGGTCTTACCCAATAGTTTTCAGCATGGACTAGAGATTTCTCTGTTCACTATTATTTGGATCTCCCATTTTGAAATATATATTTGGGTAATGGCTATCAGAGGGAAAACTGCCTTCAGAGCTTGGTGCTCTCTGAGTGAAATACCCGATGCTAAAATATTTACATGGAAGACACTGAATTTTTTAATTTATCTGGCTACTTTCAAGCAGCCTTAGGTATCACTCGAAGTTAATGGTATACTTCACACGATCAGTGCTGAAATAAGTATACTCACCTACCCACAAACATATGCATATATATTTACATATATACACATATACATGTATGTATAAATACATACAAGTGTATATATACATACCAGATATATAAAAAGTAAAAAAAAAGAAAAACCAACCAAAAAAACCCCCCATAAATCCCTTAATTATATATATATAAAAAGAAATATATTCCTTCCTTCAGCCATAAGAAAGAGCTTCAGCAATTCAGAGAAGACTGTGAGCTTCTCAGCTATTTCAAGCTAACTAGTAACTGAAACAGATAAATGTGTTAACTACTTCGCTAAGTAGAGTCTCAAGGGATGTTGAGAGGAAACATATGCCAATAATTGTAATGGAAGACTGCTGCTCACTTTTAATTGCAAAACATATCAGTAGGTTTGTTTGTGTGGTTTTTTTAATACTGTTTAAACCAATACTTTAAAAATAAGAACATAAAATGCGAATAATTGAGCACTGCAACAACTATAACTATTGTAAATATGAAAAGGCTGTACCTTTGAGTACTGTCATAATATTTATCTTAGAAAGCTCAGAAACTAGAGTTTGGGTAACTGAATCATTATTTCACCATCCATCAGCCACTTTGTAGTTACATGTCAGTTTAAGAGTTAATTAACTAGTGATCCTCTTATTTCTTCTGCCTGTGTCCTTCATATTTTCCGTCTTAAATTTCCTAATGAAAAAGTAAAATATACAAACATAATTTTTTTTATATGATGATTTGTAAGCTAATTCTTGCTGTTCTCAATTTTACCTCTAGAGGTTTGGGCAAGGCTAATGTAAAAAAAAAAAAAGAAAAAAACAATAAAAATATTATTTTAACCATGAAATTCACTACAAACCTTACAAATCATAGAATCATTTAGGT
>VZTQ01008026.1:0-11839 GCA_013400755.1 Pelecanoides urinatrix
TTATAATAAAATTATATACATATATAAAATTATATAGGCATATATAATGATAAGAAAAATTAGGCTGTTTTGTTTCTGTTTAAGTTTTTGGTTGGTTTTCTTCCTAATATTTGTGTGAAATTCATGTACAAAGAAAGAAGAAATTGTAAAAATGTATAATTTGATCTCTCTGCAAAAGATTATCAAAGTCATAGTCATCATTATGTTTCAGGCGTTCTCATTCTAATGCACATAAGTTTACAAAAAATATATGTTCTATGAACATGCTAAATTGAAGGCCTCTGACTTGAAGGAATTAAGATAACTTGCTGAATTCACTGCATCATAAAGACTATTTCCATACTTGTGTCTTCTACGGAGATGATTTTAATTTCCTCTCTTCCCTTCTAAGACACTATGGGCAGATTGTTTCTAAAGTACCATTTTTAATCCATTAAATTTAATGACATTATTCTAGTTTTATATTGGTGTCAGGCTTCAGCCTGATTTTTTTTTTTTTTCTTTTTTTTTAATGTATTGACTTGTTTCTTAGTCTTTGACATGTTTAATCGCAGACCAACTCTACCAGAATCTGGTACTAAGAACAAAGAAAATGTTTCCCTGCAGATTTTGCAGATTTGAGGTCTGACACTTTGAAGGTATTCCTCTTGACTTGAATAGAGCTACACCTAATGTGAAAGGTTTGTAAACTTTCTACAGAATTAAACAAGCACAAACAAAAATGGCCTTGTGTTACTAATATAACTGGAGTATCAGCTTTAGTGTATTGGTTGTGATTGAAAAGATTTCCTTGCTTTTTTTTAGTACCAAGAAATAGTGAACAATGTTCCTGGGAGACTGAAAACGTGAATATTTATGAATATGGGATCAATGATTAAGATAAAAGCATCTCTTTGCTGATCACAGGCTGCTCTCTTTGGGTAAAATAATAAAACAAAATAATGTTGCAACATAAAAAAGTCAGAGCTTGCTGAAGGTCAGCAAATGTGCTGCAGGCATTGAATTTGATAGTCACATCTATCCACAGGGCAGAGTGCTTCCAAACAGCAGAGGCAGATACTATACTGTGGGACATATGTATAACACCCTATACATTAATTAATATTAAATAATGTTTTCATAGTTCTTTAAGAGTGAAATATTAACAAATTTGGTATCATGCTGGCACTTAATATTCTTGGGAATTCAGGGACAAACATTTGAACTTTGTTCAGAAAAATTATTTTAAAATTGCAAGTTAAAGGTGTCCAGGTGTAATCTGGCCTACTTACCTCTGCACTCCTGAAAAGAAGAAACTGTTTTGGTTTTGTCCTGATATTTTCATAGGCCAGGTAACCATGGCTGGGCTGTTGTACATATTAGTAAATAATGGATACACCGAGCTGTACCAAAGTGCGAATCACTGATCACTTTTTACTGGTGAGGACAGTCTGGCACAAAGATTTGCCTAAAATATTGTATTATTGGTATTTTAAAGAGCTACAATCTGGACTCCATTTTATTTTGCTTTTAGAATTATGTATGGAAAACTCTGTGTGGTTCGTGATTATTTCTGCTGAGTGCAGTTTGACTTAATACTAAAGACACAGTATCATCCAGTTTTTCTCCTTTCTTTTTTTTTTTAAAATCTGTTCCTGTTCATTCTATACACTTTGTAAGACCCTTTTGCTCTGTCCTTCAGTTTTCATTCATTGTTATTATTGCATTAGTTATTGCAAAATTGTTTAAGAGTTTAAAGCCATCTATGAAACTTAAAGTTGTGTACATGTGAAAAACTCTCCTCAGACCATTTTCCACATCTCCTGCCTCCTGAATGGGTGGATGCACATCAGTGAGAACCTGTGCTGCATTCTGTTGATCACCACAATTTCTGCATGCTATTTGAGAACCTGTTCTTTACACTGAATTATTAATTGGAGAATTATAATACCTGCCAGTATGGTAACCAAGTATGCCTCTGACAATAATGCCATGTGTTTTCACAGTATTCCTGTAAAATATTTGACTGTATTATCCCATCTTACAAATGGGTAGTTGAAGCAGAGAAAGGCTAAAAGTTTCTAATTTGGGGTGCCTTATTTGATATGCTGACAACACACTTTTATAGAATATTTACTGCAGTACAGCTTTACATGTGTTCAAGGTACAGCAGTTGTGGACTTCAGTTGTTGTTACATGAGCTCAGCCATTTTGCAAATTATCCCCTGCCAATTCCCCTGGTAATACGTGAACTGTAAGGCAATGTATTCTGTTTTTTGCTATGTAATTGCTTGATTTGCTTCTCCTGGAAGAAGGGTAGACACAGCAATAGGGAAAAAAAAAAAAGCTAACATGAACAAACAGCATAATTTAAAAGCTTTCTGAACAAATGTTTTCTCTCATTTCCATTCTCCCTATTGCATTGATGGATTCTTTTCATCAAAAAGCAAAATATGCCATTATAAGCCATTAGAAGTATTTTATAAATACGCTGTGAAAACAGTTGATATGCTACTTGCATTAGTCATAAATCCATACCCAACCAGCCAGAAATATGTGAACTCTAAATAAGAAAGGTAATAAATAGCTAAGTTCTTAATCATAACTTCTCTGAGCTCTTCTTTAAGTGTGCTTTCTGTACTGATGGTATTAG
This sequence comes from Pelecanoides urinatrix, assembly GCA_013400755.1. Classification (NCBI taxonomy): domain Eukaryota; kingdom Metazoa; phylum Chordata; class Aves; order Procellariiformes; family Procellariidae; genus Pelecanoides; species Pelecanoides urinatrix. The sequence continues at coordinate 2,633 of VZTQ01008026.1, forward strand.
AGCTGCAGCTGTCAAACCAGGCACATTATTATTTTTCTCTCTCTTTTTAAAAATTTATTCTTCATTTAATCCATAACTATTAGCTCATTTATGCCCCAAAAGATAGAACTGTCCTGCATACCTACTGATATTAATTAGAAAATGCTTACTAATTTGTGCAGCCAAGCTTTCATTTCACACTTTAGCCTTTCCATTCACAATTCTTACAATCCCCTCTATGTTCTCTGTGCTGTTGAACAGACACATGATGTCCATGCAGTGGAAGAGGCAGAGGGGGAAAGAGAGTGTAGGGGAAGAGGAGAAATTGAGGTTCCTGAATTTAGATAGAGTGGGCAGTTCCAGTAAGAATATTTGCCTTTTGGTTTTTATCTTTTTCTCCGTGTTCAGTTTTCTTGAAGCAGTGACTCATGAGTGTAAATGTTATTTGCTGCTTCCTGAGAAAAATAGCATTAGTATTTTACTCTCCTCAGGCTCAAAACTGCAAAAACAGTCATACATAATCTTCTAGGTAGGAGAATCAATGTTCTGCAGAGGTTAATCATGACAACTTGCAACATTAAACACAAATATTTGAGAAGGTGACATACAACAAAATACGGGAACTTCCTTTTCCAGGCAGAGATGGAAGTTCTTTGTCAGGAGGGTTCATGTTTTTAAGAAGGTTATGCAACCTTTACTTAGAATTCAAAGGGAGTTGTTATCCTTTTTTCACTTGCTAGTGGTCTCCTAGTTTGTGCAAGGAGTTTCAATTCAGTATGAGACATTTTAAAGCTTGCACAAAAACCAGTAGCAATATCTATTCCAAATACACAGTCAGTATACATGTGCCTGTCTGTCCGGGTGCATACATATGGCTTCTGGGATAATCCCTTGACATGTTCTTTCCTTAGGAGCATCAAATTTCTCAGGAAGATCATCTCTGCTCTTCATTGATTGGTGCAAGGTTCAGGTGAACAGACACCACAAGGCAGTGTAGGTTTTAGGCCCCACAACAAAATGTTTAATTGGATGAGGCAGAAAGGAAACCTTATTTCCTTGCAGTAATGACTACACCGGCTGCTATGTCCCACAGCTCTTTACAGAACCTGTTAAATGCTGAACACTCAACTTTTTTCTACCATGTGTAGAACCATTTTCTGCCTCAGCAGGTAGACAAACCAATGGGTAGAAGATCCCTGGACAAACTTGTTCAGTTACAGCTTAAGCATCTAGTAGTCTGCATTTGACATGAAAGGATCACTTTCTTGAAGTGTATGCCACTGAAAATCATATAGTATTCTTCACATGTTCGTTTTACAGTTTCATTGCAGTAACTTAGGGAGAGAGAAGGTCATTTGAAAGTCTGCTTTTCTGTGACCTTCATCAACAATACATGAATGAGTCTTATGAGTCTTGTCTGAGACTTATATGATAAATGAGTAGCTCAAGCATTAGCATATTTGTAAAGAGTTTTGGTTTAGTGTTGCCAGTTGATATATGCAAAGCTACTGTAAAATATAATTTAAGATTTTTTTCATCGAATCTCATGGAATTTCTTTTTTTTTTTAACCATATGTCAAAAGATCAATACATGTAAATAAAATATTCTGCACGTGCTGTTTCTTCCTATTACAGTGAGCAACACATTAAAGTTATTATTAGTTGCTGATCCATCCTGTAGGAGAACAAATACTTCCTTAAAGAATATGATTTTTTTTCTTATTTATGGCCCTAGACTATATGTTGATTTGAAAACTATGGACCTAATCAGCAATACATTTATTTAAATATATGGTTACTTCTATATCTGTTCAACAAGGCCATAATGCTGTTTAATGCATTAAAGCTGTTTTGCTTTTAGGGTAAGACCCACTCATTTTAGTCAGAGAATAATGAAATTATATATTTCTTAGATCAGTTCCTAAATATCCAGGACAGATGGAGAGTAAGCAAAAGGGAAACAATTGCAATGACTGGAAATAATCTTGATTCTGAAAGGTGGCAAAACAGAGATTAGCTCTCCATTATTTTCATAGGGTTTTTCAGTATTAATTTAAATTTGTTAGAGCCAAGAACTGAGTATGAAAGAAAGAGTAGAAAAGAGGGAGGGAAGGAAAGGTAGCATTGTAAAGATGAATAGAAAAAAATGTGGCAGAGGGAGAGAAAATATAGAAGGGCTCATGGAGGACAAGAACACAGCGATTCTGGAGAAAGGGGGTTTGCCTGCTGACTGAGAACAGTAAACTCTTATATGGGACTTCTGTATAGATACTTAATGTTTCATTCCATTTAGTACCTAATGTTTTGTTCCATTTAGTACAATTTTGTTGATATGAAGGCAGTACTGACATCTTGATTGCTTTCATTTGAGATGATCATTTATTCCTTTGCATGTGTATTCATCTGAAGATTCTTCCTTGATAAGTGTAATCACCCTGTCATAAGAAAGGTGCAAACTCCAAACCCAGCAGCTCAATACTTTTCTTTAACAGAAAAGGGTACAAACTAAACTAATACAGAAGGGTTACAGTTGCTAACTGGACTCATTTATGCCCGTTGAGAACCTGGAAGAAGAAGGTTAACAGGTGTGAGCTGTTAACTGTATCGTAAAACAATTCAGAAGCACATATGTAAAAATTATTCCAGAACTAAATATAAACAAGAGTACGAAAGGAAATACCTTGTGAATACATAAATTTTTCCTCAGTTCATTTACATTTAAAGGTGTTCTGAAGAGGAAATATCCATTCTGCTTTTAACCGTGGCTCTGTTTTTCTACTTGATATAGAGGAAAAACAGAACAAACCAAACCAAACAAAAAAACCCAGTAATTTTTCTGGAAATAAGAATGTTAGTCATGGAGTAAGAAAGAAGGGTATGACTCACTTATGGCACATTTCTTTAGGTTATTTTTATCCCTGTTTTAGGACCCTTAATCTTTCAAGTTAATGGGAAATGGATTCAAAAATCTGTAGATTTTATTTATAGTAGATTATTCGTAAGATGTGGTCACCAATATACAGTCATGACTTCCACCCAAGACGAAAAGTAGCGTTCCTCTTATAAGTTTCGTTTCAGGGTGACCTATTACACTTATCTGTGACATTAACTGTCTGAAAACACTGATGGTTTTCTATGTAAGAGATATTTATATAGCTGAAGATGGTATTTGGAGACTTAGAAAATTTGCCTGAGGGTAGATCTCATATTAAGTTAAACATAGAGATAGAGCAAACTACATGGTTTTATTCCTTCAGTAAATAAATGTGTATTTCCATATAGTCAAGGGCACTGAGACATTGGACCTATGCCCTAGAGGTCACAGGCAGATTGGAGCTCTGAGACTGCAGGCTGGGTGCAATTATGGGAAAAGGTGTTAGTCTAGTTAAGTCCTTTGACTCTGCCTGTGAGCAACACCATGGAAAAGTGCTGCAGACCACCTAGGGGTGATCTGTTACTTCAAAGTTATTTCTACTGACTACTGACTACGGTAGTTAAGTCTAGCTCATGACCTGAAGCATGAGGACTTTTTCTCTGTTTTCTCCATCTTCCAAATGCAGTTCTTTGTATTTATGTATTTTAACACTAGAGGAATTTTTTCTAACATTTTTCCAACACTTAGGAATTTTTCCTAAGTCAAAAGACCTGCAGCTGTCAAGCCATGGTTACTTTGAGTCATATCAAAATGTTTAGAAACACATGCAACTTTAAAATAAGTTAGATGAAAAGGAGCATGGAGAGTCTGCCCTAACTTTTTACTGCAATGCTGCATATTTCTCATGTAATTGTTTATAAAGTCAGTGTCCAGTTGTTGACTGATTAAGTTCCTTACCTGGCAAATGGAAGACCGTTCTGTTATCAGGACTATCTTCTTTTTTAGGTATTTTTAGATTGTGAACAAGTAATCTCTTATATTCCCCCAAAAAACCTGAGAAGACCAACCTTTTAGATTCCTTCACCATGATGCAGGCCTTCTGTAAATATCACTAAATTGATCCATCAACTTGTAGAATGAATGAACAGTTTGTGTAAAAAAAAAAAAAAAATAAAAAAAAGTAACCATTTAATTTTTACACATTTTACATGTGTATTGCTTGTCAAGCAACACTGTAAGGGGAAAGTATATATGACTGTGTCAACAAATAAACTTGTTTAAACACTGGTTTAATTTTAAATAGGAATCTGTACTTTAACATGTGTAAGTGGAAAAAATAATTCTGCCAGCTAGATCATTGGTGGTAGAAGCTGATATGTTTTCCCTTACTTCCTTGGTGTAGGTGGCTTTATACCACCCAAGCCCATCTGACTTCCATATTTGCACAGAATTCTTGAAACCTTAAAACTACATGGTGTTTAATGATTAACCAAATCAGACACTTATAAATCACATGCACATCACTGGATAACTAGACTCTGTCCTCACACAACATAAACTGTGTAAACTTCATTTATCATGCAGTGAAAGTACAAATCTGTGAGTGCTGCTGACAGAATGGTAATATGTTTGGATGCAGCCATTCTCTAATCAAACAGTGGAGAAACCCTGGGGAAAAAAAATTGAATGTTTTTAATTTCAAACTCTTTTTAAACACTTGTCTCACAGAATACTGCATGAGAATGGGAGCCCTTGGAATTTATGCTTATTGCAGACACTACTACAGATGTTTTTAAAAAGCCACAAATGTGATGGCTGTACATAATATGAAATGATCCTTTCTTCTTTTTATGCCTAAATTTCTAATTGACATTTTTCAGTCACAATAAATTAAGATTGCTGAATTCTTTCCCAATCCATGGACTTAATTGTTTATCTTTTACTGTTTAGACTTATGGGGGGAAAACAATATCTGTTTTTCTGTAGATATTAACCTAATTTAGCCAACTAGCCAGAAATTAATTTGTTGGGGTCATAAAACCTTGACAATGTACCAAGTATAGAATATTCCCATATCACTTGCTTTTATAGCATAGACCTGTAACTTTTAGTACTGTCGAAATACTGTTTGAGAAAAATTAAACAATAATAAATGCATTACGTACTTTTTAAACAGATAGTTTTTTCAGGATGGATGTTAAAGCCCATTCATATTGTACATCCTGGCATTGAAATTTTTGATTTAATGGTTTTCTTGGGAAGGAACTTAACTGACTTTAATGTTTCTGTAGGTGATTATGTCCCTGCAACTTCTGATAGAAATTTCCTTGAGACATATACTGTTGACTTGTCACTGTGATAAGAAAGGCAGGGTTTTTATAAAGCTTTGAGGCAGAACTGTTAATACATAGAGTTACAAAGAGCACCATCCAGTGTTGGTGTACTTCCACTTAGTAAAGCGTCCTCAAAAAGCATGTCATTAAACATTGGGCTTTTTTTTTCTTTCTTCTTTTCTTGTTAGTGTTCTCTCTTTTTCTTGCACATTTGTATAAATATTCATCTTTGCATAGCTACACTTAAATATAGTCTTAATCTTTTTTGGTTATTCAACTTCAAAATAAATCTAGACCTCTTTTGAAGGAAGGGTGATATCTTGCAGGAGATGGAAGCTGAATCCAGGCCTGAAAGAATTTTGGAATCTTTTTTATAATGAAGAATTAATAGCAATCTGAATGAAACTCATTCATGAAACAATGAGTGAATTGTCACTCCTTCTCTTTGGGAACGTTAGAACCAGAAAGTACATTTGCTTTTCATATTTGATAAAGGAGAAACCATGCTTCTATTGTCAATTTTATGGAAGAGCTGAAATAAAAAAAAAAATCTTGGCTCTCAAAAAGTACCATTCTTCTATTTTCTTTATTTAATACCAAGTTCTATTCAAGCTTTGAACAGTCTCCTTTTCTGTGGATCAGGAATGAATTATACTTGGGAAGCCCACAATATCGTCCTGTAGTTAGGCTATGGGTATGGAATATAACAGAAGCAGAAATTTCATAGTGGAANATTTAATTAATTGTAAAATCTGTAAAGACCTTCTGGAAGCTAGTTACCCAGGCTGCTAGAAAGTATATTGTTCAGTTAGATTATTATTATTATTATTAATAAGTATGTATTAATACATACCACAACCTTGTGGACAGGTGTCATTGTCTATAAGCTGGCAATATTTCATGGTAGGTTTGGAATCAGCCAGAACTTCTAAGAGCGAGCTGTTGTTGCAACATGAAAGATGTTTTTAAAATGAAAGATGTTTTGAAGACTCAGAACACATAGAATTATTCAAGTCTGGCTATTCGTAACATTTTTCAAGAAGATTCAAAAACAAGTACAAAGACAGGAGGGTCTCATCTTATATTGTTCTGTTGTTCAAGTTTCTGCAAAATTTCCTTAGAAATTGCAATTGGGAGTCATCTCAGGCAGCTTTAAAATACAGTGTCTATTTAACAATAACATCTAATAAACTACAACAGATAACATAAAAAAAGTAATGAAAGATATGCAGAAATGCTGACATTAAGAGGAAGCTTGTATATGATAGGAATAATCCAATATTTCTGGGACGCAAGAGATAAAACATTACTTGTTTTTACAAATTTTCTTTGAGATTCTGTATTAGGACTAAATCTAGATGCAAATATTTATAATATTTGTTGGAAAGCTTTCAAGAGAGGTAAAAAACATTCAAAAATGTTTGAGTTTTTTTCAAAAATATTAGTCTCATCTGTTAAAACAAAAATATTTTCAGTTTGATTTGGTTTCATTTAAACAGAAATCAAATTAATTAANCTTGCTTTTATAGCATAGACCTGTAACTTTTAGTACTGTCGAAATACTGTTTGAGAAAAATTAAACAATAATAAATGCATTACGTACTTTTTAAACAGATAGTTTTTTCAGGATGGATGTTAAAGCCCATTCATATTGTACATCCTGGCATTGAAATTTTTGATTTAATGGTTTTCTTGGGAAGGAACTTAACTGACTTTAATGTTTCTGTAGGTGATTATGTCCCTGCAACTTCTGATAGAAATTTCCTTGAGACATATACTGTTGACTTGTCACTGTGATAAGAAAGGCAGGGTTTTTATAAAGCTTTGAGGCAGAACTGTTAATACATAGAGTTACAAAGAGCACCATCCAGTGTTGGTGTACTTCCACTTAGTACAGCGTCCTCAAAAAGCATGTCATTAAACATTGGGCTTTTTTTTTCTTTCTTCTTTTCTTGTTAGTGTTCTCTCTTTTTCTTGCACATTTGTATAAATATTCATCTTTGCATAGCTACACTTAAATATAGTCTTAATCTTTTTTGGTTATTCAACTTCAAAATAAATCTAGACCTCTTTTGAAGGAAGGGTGATATCTTGCAGGAGATGGAAGCTGAATCCAGGCCTGAAAGAATTTTGGAATCTTTTTTATAATGAAGAATTAATAGCAATCTGAATGAAACTCATTCATGAAACAATGAGTGAATTGTCACTCCTTCTCTTTGGGAACGTTAGAACCAGAAAGTACATTTGCTTTTCATATTTGATAAAGGAGAAACCATGCTTCTATTGTCAATTTTATGGAAGAGCTGAAATAAAAAAAAAAATCTTGGCTCTCAAAAAGTACCATTCTTCTATTTTCTTTATTTAATACCAAGTTCTATTCAAGCTTTGAACAGTCTCCTTTTCTGTGGATCAGGAATGAATTATACTTGGGAAGCCCACAATATCGTCCTGTAGTTAGGCTATGGGTATGGAATATAACAGAAGCAGAAATTTCATAGTGGAAGACTCAGTGAAGTTCAGTTGTCATTGAAGTTCTCATATGGAGAAGGGAAAACATTGGTGGGACAGCAGAAGCATGTGGGAGTTTAATGTTTCACCACAGTGAGAACTGAAAGGTTAAGGGGTCAAGAAACAATAGTGATGTGATGCAGCGGGAATGCTGAGAGATGTCTTCTGCTTTTGTATTAGCATGCTGTTATCCCGCTTCTTGATCTTCATTTTGTCTATAAAGCACATATTTGCCAATGATGACACAGTTTAATCTTTAATGTGTCACTTAACAAAAAAATCCCACCAAAAATAAACTCATAAGACCACATAATATTCTTAAAAGCTGGGGCATGTTTTATCCTCACTTTTTGTACAGTTTAGGAATTAAAAATCTAGGACTGATTTACAATGTAATGTATATTCACTTAAGAGGTGCAATTGAGATTTAGAATTATTTCTCATGCATTCCTATATACTTCAGTGCAGTACTTGTTTCTATCTTTTTTTGTCTATGTCAAGTTCTTTTATCCTAGCCTGGAAGCTTCTCAGCATGGTTCATATAATACTGATGGCTGGAAATTTTTTTTGTTCTGTTTTTGCTTCTGGATGATTTAATTAATTGTAAAATCTGTAAAGACCTTCTGGAAGCTAGTTACCCAGGCTGCTAGAAAGTATATTGTTCAGTTAGATTATTATTATTATTATTAATAAGTATGTATTAATACATACCACAACCTTGTGGACAGGTGTCATTGTCTATAAGCTGGCAATATTTCATGGTAGGTTTGGAATCAGCCAGAACTTCTAAGAGCGAGCTGTTGTTGCAACATGAAAGATGTTTTTAAAATGAAAGATGTTTTGAAGACTCAGAACACATAGAATTATTCAAGTCTGGCTATTCGTAACATTTTTCAAGAAGATTCAAAAACAAGTACAAAGACAGGAGGGTCTCATCTTATATTGTTCTGTTGTTCAAGTTTCTGCAAAATTTCCTTAGAAATTGCAATTGGGAGTCATCTCAGGCAGCTTTAAAATACAGTGTCTATTTAACAATAACATCTAATAAACTACAACAGATAACATAAAAAAAGTAATGAAAGATATGCAGAAATGCTGACATTAAGAGGAAGCTTGTATATGATAGGAATAATCCAATATTTCTGGGACACAAGAGATAAAACATTACTTGTTTTTACAAATTTTCTTTGAGATTCTGTATTAGGACTAAATCTAGATGCAAATATTTATAATATTTGTTGGAAAGCTTTCAAGAGAGGTAAAAAACATTCAAAAATGTTTGAGTTTTTTTCAAAAATATTAGTCTCATCTGTTAAAACAAAAATATTTTCAGTTTGATTTGGTTTCATTTAAACAGAAATCAAATTAATTAATAGAGCATAGTTGGAACTGTTCAGGTTTCTTTCCTGTCAATTACTTTTTATTATGAATGTTTTTCATTAGAATATCTGTCCATTAAAAAAAAAAAATTGTGAAATCCAACTTCCTGATTCAATCACAATGAAGCAAATT